>JAXLNO010002031.1:0-76996 GCA_038087875.1 Malacoraja senta | reverse complement strand
ATACACCATCTGCATATAATGATATTATATTATTGGAATGTTTAGTATTATAACCGTGAATATTTGGATGTATTCTTACACTTTCCGCTAAGGGTTCAATCGCAAGGGCAAATAGCAGGGGTGATAATGCGCAACCGTGTCTATTGCCCCTGGATAAGTGAAATTTCGGAGAAAGTATGTGGTTGGTCAATATTCTAGCAGGCGGCCTGTCATATAGTAATTTTATCGATGAAATAAAATTCTCTCCCATCTGAAATTTTTGCAGTACTGTGAAGAGGTATTCACACTCTACTTGGTCGAATGCTTTTTCTGCATCTAATGAAATAATTGATGTCTTCTTCACTTTTGTGCGAATACATTATATTAAAAAGCCGTCTCAAATTATTAAATGAATGTCTCTTAGGTATGAACCCCGTTTGATCCAAATGTATTAATTTACTAACCTAATTGCTTAATCTTCTTGCCAAACTTTTCGCTAATATTTTCTAATCTGTATTTAGTAGTGCAATTGCTCTATATGAACCGGGGTCTTCTAAGTCTTTATCTTTTTTGGGTATGTGTGATAGTTGATTCCGCTAGTGTTTCTGTAGTGTCTGTTCTTAAAATGCATTGGTATAAAGCTTGTGTAAACGTGGTGAAATTACCTTGTGAAATCTTTTATAAAATTCGTTACTGAACCCGTCTGGTCCCGGTGTTTTAACGTTCTTCAGTGAGTTTATTGTCTCTTTTATTTCTTTGATTGAAACCTGTGCTCCTAATTCCTCTTGTTCCAACGGATTAAGTGTTGGGAGATTACGGTTATCCAGAAAGTTGGTAATTTTATTGCTGTTTGGATGTATATAAATTTTGATAAAATTGAGTAAATCTTTTGTTAATGTCTTTAGGCAACATTAGCAATTCACCTTTATCTGATTTGATTTTTAGAATAGTGTTATCCTTTTCCACTTTTTTCAGCTGGCGTGCCAAAAGTTTCTGTAGCTTATGGCCAAATTCGAAATTTTCCTGTTTTGTAATTTCAAATAATCTAATAACTCTTGCAGATAAGATTCGGTTTCAATATTGCTATCTTGTTATGTTTATCTATAGTTGCATCTTTTGTGTATTCTAAATCAAGTTGTCTAATCTGTTCTTCTAGTTGCAATTGTTCTGTCCTATTCTTTTTATTTTGAAACACTTGGTATGAAATAATAGAACCTCTAATACATGCCTTAAAGGTTTCCCTTAATAGGGAGGTTGAGATATCTGGGGTGTCATTAGTTTCAAAGAAAAGTTCCATTTGTTGTTTTAGGTATTTACAACCATCCGGGTTATTAAGTATTTGAGGGCCAACTTTCCTAAATATGACTGAGATTTATGGAAGGGAATGATATTAAATATTAAAGAATATTAAAAACTAAAGAATGTATATACAGTGAAATGGTAGATCAGGCTCAAGTGACTACATTTTCTCATCCCAAAACAGTGTCAAGATGTCAGAATATGGTCAGATCTAATCAAATTTAATGTGCAAAAATTTGCTAGTAATTATAGAAATGAATAAAAAAATAAAATTTAAAAAAAAATCAGATAGATGGTAGACAAAACTTTAATAATGGTATGAATTGACATCCCCTTTTCTTCTTTTCAGGGCCGTTGGCTTTGCTATTCTGGTAATAATCCTTGTAATCGTAAAGAGAATCTCCTGCTGGTACTACAAGAAACGTAATGGATACTTGATTCTCCAGGTAGATTTTTTTGGGGGACCTGATTTTGCAGTTTCAAGGTTGATGACCAAAATGCCAATTTATTGAAAAACAATAAAGTATTCGGTCAAGAAAACTTGCAAAGGAACTTTTAAAAGCTGAGGGCATTAAGCTGCAACTGTCATGAAGTGATCTGCCTGATAGAGGTGTAAACAGAAGATGAATGACGACACGGGAGAGAAAACAGAGCAATGGAACTGTGGAGTGATAGGGCAGCACGGTGGCGCAGCGGTAGAGTTGCTGCCTTGTAGCGTTTCAGGGCCAGAGATCCGGGTTTAATTCCGACTGTGGGTGCTGTCTGTACGGAGTTTGTATGTTCTACCCATGACCTGCGTGGGATTTCTCCGAGACCTTCGGTTTCCACACATACTCCAATGTCGTACAGGTTTGCAGGTTATTTGACTTTCTATAAATGTAAATTGTCCCTAGCTTGTGTAGGATTGTGTTAATATGCGGGGATCGCAGGTCGGCATGGGCTCATTGGGCCGAAGGGCCTGTTTTCCTGTGTATCACTAAAACTAAAACTAAAATTAAACCAGTTACTTAACTTCTAACATATACTGTAAGTATGCTGGAAATACCCTGCAGATCAGGCAGCAAGTGTAGAAATGAAAAATCTAATATTTTATAAAAGCCGTTGGATTTATAGGTACTTCAGTCCTCAGAATCCAGCAATGGCTGTTAAAGGCCTGTCCCATTTAGGTGATTTTTCAGGAGACTGCCAGCGACTCAATCGTAGGGGTGTCGCCGGTATGATCATCAGCAGTCTCCTCAGTCGCCCAAAGGATCGTAGCGTTTTTCTGCGACAGTCGTAGACTGTTGGCTTGTTGTAGCTTGTTTTAGCTTGTCTTCTCCTTTTGAAGGTGCTGTCTGTCGTAGGTTGTCGTAGGTTGTTGCCAGGCTGAAGTAGGTTGTCGCCAGGATGTCATTGGCTGTTGGCGGTGCAGTCTTCGGTGAATTCCATTGTCCTAGATCCTGGCAGTTGCATAAAAAATTGCCTGTGGGACAGGCCCTTAAATACAGTCGCCAGTCCAGTCGCCGTGTATTCGGTGACATGCAACGACCTGACAGTCGCCGGCAGTCGCCTCGTGGGACAAGCCCTTTACTTTACTACAGTCATTACAGACATTTTCAGTATGTATTTGTATTAGCTGTTGTATTTCATAGACACTGAAGATTAGCCTAAAACCTTTGCTGCAAAAATACAACTTGACAGTTTGATATGAAAATACATTATTTTTTTTAAACTGTCCAAAAGCAAAATGCTATAGATGTTGGAAATCTGAAATAAAAACAGGAAATACTAAAAATACACAGCAGGTGAGTTATTTATTTCTATCGGTGTAGAAAGAAACAGCTGATTTTTCATCAGAACTCAGAAGGGTCAGTTATAGCAACATTTTGTTTATCAATTTGCAACCATATTTCATTTTTTTCTTACTTGCATGAATCATTGCATTATCCATTTCTGGAAACAGCAGTCATGTTCTGTGGTGTACTTATTAATATATTTATCATCTCAGAGTCGACAAGCACCTAATAGTAGCAATGTTACAACATTTTGAGATTTTAAAAATAAAGTCTGCAATTTATCCCATCAGATAAAGCATAAAAAGAAGTTTAATTTGACACTTAATTCACTTTCATATCTTCAGTATTAAAAAAGTTATGGCCATTATCATACTCAGAAATTAGCATCTAGTTCCCTATTGCTTTTCCATTGACTTAACACAAAAGCTGTGATCGAGGACAGTTAAAAGCCCATAACTTTCTTAAAAATTATGGTAACTGAAAGAAATTTTCAGGTATTATAGATTGAAGCATTCTGAAACAAATATGAAACAATCTTACTTCGAAGACATGAAAGTAAAGCATATAATTAGTTAGTTACCTAATTGTAGCTAATTACAAAATTCAATTACTAGATCTAAACATCTATCAATTTCTTAAGAATAGATTAACATCTTTAAATAGCCTAAGTGTCCAAATAACATTCACACAATAATTCACAATATAACATAATTTTTAAATCTAATTTTCATGAATTTACAGGCCAAATGGAAGGAATTGAATGTTTAATACCTGTAAATTAATGGGGATTTAATTCATCTTGCGAGTGAGGATTACTGGAACGCGATCTTTTGGAACGTTGATTTGCGGTGAATTTAACCCCGTATTGGCATGAAAAATACTGCCGTAAATTCGGGGAATAAAATCACCGTGTCGCATGACAAAATGTGAATTAAAGGCTTCTTAAGAAGCACTTTTATACATTTAAAGAAAGCACTTTCGTTTACCTGTCCATTGTGTGAAATCCGTCCCCGTTATCGGCGTTGACGGCTTCAGGAGCTGATTTTAAAATGACTGTAGCGCTGACATTGACGATTTAATAAAAATAAAAAATTCACAAATCGCCGGTAGGAACGATTTTGTCAGCCAAGGTTTGTACTCCAACAAAATATTTCCAGGACAAGGGAGGAGAAACCGTGTTTTAACCCCGCCCTCCCCTTAAAGGCGCCAAAATCGCGCACACGGCCAGTGGCAGAATTACAGCGCGACTGAAGGTAAGTTTTGTAAACATACCTACTAATAGTTCCTTCATGGCATCACTCCATCACAGTGAAGAAGGAACACCTTTGGAGACCAAAGATACGATGAAAGATTACACTAATTCAAATCTTGTAAGACCTTGCCTCTTCCATAAATTTATGCAATGGACAAATTTATATTTGCAGAACTTAGAAATTTGGTTCTGATATAACAATCAGTAAAACACTTTAACAATAAAAATCAAAAGCGATGTTCAGTAATAAAGTGGACGGAGGTTGAAAATATAAAGGGGTGGGCAGGATTGTTATAAAACAAATCCTATCACATTGACTGCACAAGTCAAGTTTGGCACCAGAAAAGAGTAAATGGTGGTTGGTAACACCAGAGTTTAACCGCGAGCTGCACCTCACTATGACTTATATCCACAACGCTTTGTCAGGAGAGTGCCTTTCGGCATTAATTGCAGAGACCGAACTATTAAAAACCTCAAGAAAGTCAATGGGTGGCACAGCGGTAGAATCGCTGCCTTACAGCACCAGAGACCCAGGTTCGATCCTGACTACGGGTGCTGTCCGTATGGAGTTAGTATGATCTCCCTGTGACTGCCTGGGTTTTCTCAGGGTGCTCCGGTTTTCTCCCACATTTCAAAGAAGTACAGGTTGGTGGGGTCTGAAAATTGTCCCTAGACTGTAGGATAGTGCTCGTGTACGGGTGATCATTGGGTGGCAGGGACTTGGTGGGCCTGTTCCCACGCTGTATCTCTAATATCTAAAGGCTCAGCTGATGCACACTTGAAATCTGATATCTCACTCGATTTAATTGATACACTGTCCACTGTAAACCATCCTCAATACAATTTGGATTTTATATCATGCTTCAAAATCACAATGCCTAACTCATAACTTACTTTATTCCTTTCATATTCATGCAGAATTAAAGCCTACAGACTAAAACTGTGTAGACCACGTACTTTTTAATAATTAACAATGTTTAACTAGTTTCTGTGTCATTACATAATTCTAAATTAAGCACTGTAACATTAAACTGTGATGCTGTACACTCTTCACTGTATTAAACGGTTCATTGGCTCCTGCCCTTTTGATTTATCACCCGCAACCTTAAAAACAATGAATCTCTATTTTCCCACTCAACAGATTCCAAATGCTCCTCCTGCATATGAGAAAACTGCTTCAGAGCAAATGCCACCAGCATATTATCCTTGAAATGACAGTGCACAATAGTTCATCACTGCTGACAAATCATCTACTTCCATTCATAGAAATGTAACCTTTGTATGCTGTACATGAATAACTTGCACATTAATGTCATGTTTGCATGTGCTGCAATAAGCAAAGTAAATCTGTCTGGGTGTAAATTCTCAAGATTATATAAACGGGAGTGGATGCTCTTCTGAATATTGCAGCAGCTAACACTAAGGAGAATGTATACATTTTGGTAAATGACTCAAACTGCACAGGACATGTGAAATAAATGCTTGTTATCCAACATTATACATGGCCAGGGGTGTTGTGCTGCCGGAGCTCACTGGAGCGCTGCTCCGGCACCTCGATAAAAAAAAGCCAAAACACACAGCGGAATATTAACTAGCGGGTGTGTGGTCGGGGTAACCTGGTTGAAAGAGGGGGAAGGGGAAGATCCATCACTACTGACGTTCCCTGTATGGGGAGGGGGGAGGGGGGGGCAGTAGGACCCAGCAGAGCCAGACCACGTGCTGTCCGCATGGTGGAGGTTGTGGGCCTGGTGCTGAACCTGGAACTCTAGTGAGGTGACGGCTCCGGCCCGCTGGTGGCCGGTGGAGAGGCGAGTTTCAGCGGAGTCGCTGGTGGAGGCCCGTGGGGAGCTGGAGTGGAGATACGGGTTGGCGGCAGCAACATCGGTGGCACCGGGGAGACAGTGAAGGTCGGCGACAGAGGCGGTGGGCCCAGGGAGGTGGTGAGAGTCGGCAGCCATGGCAGTTTCGGTGATACACGCCTGGGTTTGGCCTGGAAGGCGGCGAGGGTCGGAAAGGTGGTGGATGTTTGCTGCTCCTCGTGGTGGCTTTCTCGGCCTCGTGGTGGTCGGGCAGGCGGTGCTGCGGTCCAGTGGTGCAGGTCCGGGCCTGTGGGTGGGCGGTCGTGTCGAGGAGTGTCAGTGGAGGGACCGGACTGGAACTAGGCCTGGTCTGGAGGCGGGCAAGCTTGTCCAAGTAGGTGAGGAAGCATTTGTTGAGGGTGTGGATCTGGCGTCGAATGAAGTAGAGTTGTGGTCCATTGTAGGTGTGAGGGGAGAGTGGGTGAGTGAGTGGGTGAGTGAGTGAGAGGGTGAGTGAGTGGGTGAGTGAATGTGTGGGTGAGTGAGTGAGAGGGTGAGTGAATGGGTGAGTGAATGGTTATGAGTGAGAAGGTGAGTGAGTGGGTGGGTGAGTGTGTGGGTGAGTGAGTGAGTGGGTGAGTGGGTGAGTGAGTGAATGTGTGAGTGAGTGAGTGAGAGTGAATGGTTATGAGTGGATGAGTGAGTGAGTGGGTGAGTGTGGGTGCGTGAGTGAGTGAGAGAGTGAATGGTTATGAGTGGGTGAGTGAGTGAGTGGGTGAGTGTGGGTGCGTGAGTGAGTGAGAGAGTGAATGGTTATGAGTGGGTGAGTGAGTGAGTGGGTGAGCGAGTAAGTGAGTGGGTGAGTGGGCGCGTGCGTGAGTGAATGTTTATGAGTGGGTGAGTGAGTGGGTGAGTGAGTGGGTGAGTGAGGCGGTGGGTGACTGAGTGGGTGAGTGAGTGGATGGGTGAGTGAGTGGGTCAATGAGTGAGTGGGTTTGTGAATGAGAAGGTGACTGAGTAGGTGAGAGAGTGGGCGGGTGTGTGAGTGGATGGTTGTGAATGGGTGAGTGAGTGGGTGGGTGAGTGAGTGGGTGACTGGTTGGGTGAGTGAGTGGGTGACTGAGTGAGTGGGTGGGTGAGTGAGTGGGTGACTGGTTGGGTGAGTGAGTGGGTGACTGAGTGAGTGGGTGAGTGAGTGGGCGGGTGAGTGAGTGGGTGAGTGAGTGGGCGGGTGAGTGAGTGGGTGAATGAGTGGGCGGGTGAGTGAGTGGGTGAGTGAGTGGATGAGTGAGTGGGTGAGTGAGTGGGTGAGTGAATGGGCGAGTGAGTGGGCGAGTGAGTGGACGGCTGAGTGGGTGAATGAGTGGGTGGGTGAGTGGGTGAGTGAGTAAGTGGTGAGTGGGTGAGTGAGTGTGAATGGTTGTGAGTGAGTGGGCGGGCGAATGAGTGGGTGGGCGGGTGAGTGAGTGGGTGAAAGAGTGAGTGTGTGTATGAGTGAGTGTGTGGGCGGGTGAGAGAGTGATGAGTGCGTGAGTGAGTGGGCACATGTGAGTGGGCGGATGAGTGAGTAGGCGCGTGTGTGTGGGTGAGTGAATGAGTGGTGAGTGAGTGGGCGGGTGAGTGGGCGGGTGAGTGAGTGGGCGCGTGTGTGTGGGTGAGTGAATGAGTGGTGAGTGAGTGGGCGGGTGAGTGGGCGGGTGAGTGAGTCGGTGAGTGTGAATGGTTGTGAGTGGGAGGGTGAGTGGGAGGGTGAGTGGGCGGGTGAGTGGGCGGGTGAGTGGGCGGGTGAGTGAGTGGGCGCGTGTGTGTGGGTGAGTGAATGAGTGGTGAGTGAGTGGGCGGGTGAGTGGGCGGGTGAGTGAGTCGGTGAGTGTGAATGGTTGTGAGTGGGAGGGTGAGTGGGAGGGTGTGTGGGCGGGTGAGTGGGCGGGTGAGTGTGGTGAGTGAGTGAGTGGGCGCGTGTGTGTGGGTGAGTGAATGAGTGGTGAGTGAGTGGGCGGGTGAGTGGGCGGGTGAGTGAGTCGGTGAGTGTGAATGGTTGTGAGTGGGAGGGTGAGTGGGAGGGTGAGTGGGAGGGTGAGTGGGCGGGTGAGTGGGCGGGTGAGTGAGTGGGCGCGTGTGTGTGGGTGAGTGAATGAGTGGTGAGTGAGTGGGCGGGTGAGTGGGCGGGTGAGTGAGTGGGCGCGTGTGTGTGGGTGAGTGAATGAGTGGTGAGTGAGTGGGCGGGTGAGTGGGCGGGTGAGTGAGTCGGTGAGTGTGAATGGTTGTGAGTGGGAGGGTGAGTGGGAGGGTGAGTGGGCGGGTGAGTGGGCGGGTGAGTGGGCAGATGAGTGGGCGGGCGGATGAGTGTGTGTGGGTGAGTGAATGAGTGGGCGGGTGAGTGGGCGAGTGAGTGAGTCGGTGAGTGTGAATGGTTGTGAGTGGGAGGGTGAGTGGGAGGGTGAGTGGGAGGGTGAGTGGGCGGGTGAGTGTGGTGAGTGAGTGAGTGGGTGAGTGTGGTGAGTGAGTGAGTGGGTGAGTGTGAATGGTTGTGAGTGAGTAAGTGGGCAGGTTAATGGGTGGGTGAGTGGGCGGGTGCAAGAGTGAGGGTGTGAATGAGTGAGTGTGTGGGCGGGTGAGTGGGTGGGTGAGTGGGCGGGTGACTGGGAGGGTGAGTGGGTGAGTGAGTGGGCGGATGAGTGAGTGAGTGGGCGAGTGAGTGGGCAAGTGAGTGGGCGGGTGCGTGAGTGGGCGGGTGCGTGAGTGGGCAGGTGAGTGAGTGGGTGGGTGGGAGGGTGGGTGAGTGAGTGGGTGAGTGGGTGGGTGGGTGGGTGAGTAGGTGGGTGGGTGAGTGGGCGCGTGAGTGAATGAGTGGGCGAGTGAGTGTGAGTGGGCGGGTGAGTGGGTGAGTGGGTGGGTGTCAGTGGGTGGGTGAGTGGGCAGGTGAGTGAGTGGGTGGGTGAATAGGTGAGTGGGTGAGTGAGTGGGTGGGTGAGTGAGTGGGTGAGTGGCTAAGTGAGTGGGCGGGTTGGTGTGTGGGAATGTGTGGGTTTGTGTGTGAATGTGCGTGAATGTGTGTGAGTGTGGGTGTGGGTGTGAGTTTGGGAGTGTGTGGGAGTGTGTGTCTGTGGGAGTGTGTGTGTGTGGGAGTGTGTGTGGGAGTGTGTGTGTGAGTGTGTGTGGGAGTGTGTGTGGGATTGTGTCGGGGTGTGTGTGTGGGGGTGTGTGTGGGTTTGTGAGTGTGTGGATGTATGTGTGAGTGTGGGTGTGTGTGTGCGTGTGTGAGTGTGTGTGTGGGTTTGTAAGTGAGTGGGCGGGTGAGTGAATGGGCGGGTAAGTGAGTGGGTGGGCGGATGAGTGGGTGGGCGGATGAGTGGGTGGGCGGGTGAGTGAATGGGCGGGTAAGTGAGTTGGTGGGCGGATGAGTGGGTGGGCGGATGAGTGAGTGGGCGGGTGAGTGAATGGGCGGGTAAGTGAGTGGGTGGGCGGATGAGTGGGTGGGCGGATGAGTGAGTGGGCGGGTGAGTGAATGGGCGGGTGAGTGAGTGAGTGGTTCAATGGGCGGGTGAGTGAGTGGGTGGGTGAGTGAGGGAGCGTGCGGGTGCGTGGGTGGGTGAGTGAGTGGGCGGGTGAGTGGGCGGGTGGGTGAGTGGGTGAGTGAGGGAGCGTGCGGGTGCATGGGTGGGTGGGTAAATGGGCGGGTGAGTGTATGTGGGGGGTTGTGTGTGTGAGTGCGTGAATGTGTGTGTGAGGGAGTGTGTGGGGGTGTGTGTGGGTGTGTGTGAGTGTGTGGGGGTGTGTGTGGGTGTGGGTGTGAGTGAGAGGGTGAGAGAGTTTGAATGCTTGTGAGTGAGTGAGTGGGCGGGTGAGTGAGTGGGCGGGTGAGTGAGTGGGCGCGTGAGTGAGTGGGCGCATGAGTGAGTAGGCCAGTGAGTGAGTAGGCGGGTGAGTGAGTGGGCGCGTGAGTGAGTGGGCGCGTGAGTGAGTAGGCGGGTGAGTGAGTGGGCGGGTGAGTGAGTGGGCGCGTGAGTGAGTAGGCGGGTGAGTGAGTGGGCGGGTGAGTGAGTGGGCGCATGAGTGAGTAGGCCAGTGAGTGAGTAGGCGGGTGAGTGAGTGGGCGGGTGAGTGAGTGGGCGCGTGAGTGAGTAGGCGGGTGAGTGGGTGGGTGAGTGAGTGAATGGGTGGGTGGGTGAGTGGGTGGGCGGGTGCGTGAGTGGGCAGTTGAGTGGGTGGGTGAGTGAGTGGGTGGGAGATTGAGTGGGTGGGTGAGCAGTTGAGCAGATGAGTGAGTGAGTGGGTGAGTGAGTGGTTGGGTGAGTAGGTGGGTGGATGAGTGGGCACGTGAGTGAATGAGTGGGCGCGTGAATGAGTAGGCGGGTGAGCGAGTGGGCAAATGAGTGTGCGGGTGAGTGAGTGAGTGGGTGAGTCAGTAGGTGAGTGAGTGTGCGGGTGAGTGAGCGAATGGGTGGGTGAGTGGGTGGGTGAATGGGTGGGTGAGGGGGTGAGTGAGGGGGTGAGTGAGGGGGTGAGTGAGGGGGTGAGTGAGGGGGTGAGTGAGGGGGTGAGTGAGGGGATGAGTGAGGGGGTGAGTGAGGGGGTGAGTGAGGGGATGAGTGAGGGGATGAGTGAGGGGATGAGTGAGGGGGTGAGTGAGGGGGTGAGTGAGGGGGTGAGTGAGGGGGTGAGTGAGTGTGTGGGTGAGTGAGTGAGAGAGTGAGTGGGTGAGGGGGTGAGTGAGGGGGTGAGTGAGGGGGTGAGTGAGGGGGTGAGTGAGGGGGTGAGTGAGTGTGTGGGTGAGTGAGGGGGTGAGTGAGGGGGTGGGTGAGGGGGTGGGTGAGGGGGTGAGTGAGGGGGTGAGTGAGGGGGTGGGTGAGGGGTGTGAGGGGGTGGGTGAGGGGGTGAGTGAGGGGGTGGGTGAGGGGGTGGGTGAGGGGGTGAGTGAGGGGGTGAGTGAGGGGGTGAGTGAGGGGGTGGGTGAGCGGGTGGGTGAGGGGGGTGAGTGAGGGGGTGAGTGAGGGGGTGGGTGAGGGGGTGAGTGAGGGGGTGGGTGAGGGGGTGAGTGAGGGGGTGAGTGAGGGGGTGAGTGAGGGGGTGAGTGAGCGGGTGGGTGAGGGGGTGAGTGAGGGGGTGAGTGAGGGGGTGGGTGAGGGGGTGGGTGAGGGGGTGGGTGAGGGGGTGAGTGAGGGGGTGAGTGAGGGGGTGGGTGAGGGGGTGAGTGAGGGGGTGGGTGAGGGGGTGGCCGGGTGAGCAATCAAGTGTGTGAATGTGTCAGTGTGTGTGTGGGTTTGTGAGTGTGTGAATGTGTGGGATTGTGAGTATGTGTGTGGGTGTCTGAGTGTGTGTTTGAGTGTGTGGAAATGTGTGGGAGTGTGTGTGTGGGTTTGTGAATGTGAGTGTGAATGTGTGTGAATGTGTGTGTGAGTGTGGGTGTGTGTGCGTGCATGCGTGAGTGTGTGAATGTGTGTGTGAGTGCGTGGTGGGAGTGTGTAGGGTTTGTGAGTGCGAGTGTGTGAATGAGTGTGAATGCGTACGTGAGTGTGGGTGAATGTGTGTGTGAGTGTGTGTGCGTGGGTTTGTGAGTGTGATTGTGTGAATGTGTGTGTGTGTGTGGGAGTGTGTGTGTGGGTTTGTGAGTTTTGAGAGTGTGAATGTGTGTGTGAGTATGGGTGTGTGCGCACATGTGTGTGTGAGTGAAGTCCCAGAGCTGCGGGGGAGTCAGGGCGAGTCATGGTCTGCATTGGAGGGGAGGTGGGTACTATAGATATGGAAAGTGATTCACATTTTTTGATCATGACTGTCATGAGATCAAGGCCTGACCAAGTTATTTGTTTTGCTCTTATTGACATGAATAAGCAGCAAACCAGCAGGAAAAATACGAAAACTGTCTGCAATTTCAAGCTTAATCTGCCTATTTCACAGTCACAAGGCAAAAAAAAAGTTCTAAACCCAGACAGCACCTCTCTGTGGCACTTTCTAGCTTATTACTTCTTCCAGTGCTTGCTCTGTGCGAGGCACACATCCATTCAATTTGAAAGCTTTGTGGAAACATTTGTTTTCATTATTCCTGACCATGGGCTTTACTTTCTCATTCCTTGTCTCCACCACATTCCAGCTCCCTTGGACAGTAAGAATCCAGAATTCACACAGAAACTTACGCATGCAAATCAAAGCTCAAAACAAGACTTTTGTGACAGTAACCTCAAGTATAATAACACAAGATCAAAAAAGTCACATCACCCGTGGGATGGATAAATTATCTCGATGATGAATATGAATTAAAGGGATTGTGCTGTCAGGAATGAGAGTCAGAGCTGGTACATGTTTAGAAACATAGAACAGGAGAGGCTGGTTTATACCAGTGAAAAACACAAAGTGCTGGAGTAACTCAATGGGTCAGGTAGCATGTGTAGGAAGGAACTGCAGATGCTGGTTTACATCAGAGATAGACACAAAATGCTGGAGTAACTCAGGGGGTCAGGCAACTTATCTGGAGAAGAGAAATAGGTGACGTTTGGGTCGACACCCTTCTTCAGACTCCCAGGAGGAAAGAGATAGGTGACATTTCGTGTCGGGACCCTTCTTCAAACTGTTTTATTAGCTGGTTTGTGTATATTTAGGTCCCTGAGAGATGTTCTGTGTAATTCCATCTTGAGTTAACAGCTAATTAGATTGCAGTGGGTCTCAAATATATGTAGTTGCCTCTCTTAGGGTTGCCTCTTTGCTATAGTCGAGGAGCTTGCATGCACAAGATCGTGAGGACTAAACTATCTGGTGCTCTGCTCCTGGCAGGGTTGCCCATGATGGACAGTCGAGGGAGAACATGCTGACAAAGAGTGGCCCAAAAAGAAGCCCACAACAGTGAAGCAGGTGCAGGATGGTGGCTGGCCAGTAGGTGGAGCATCACAACGGCTGCAAAGGCAAAAGATGGCTGTAGCAGGAAGAGACCCAACTCTCTTGGTGTCCACGATCTTTGGGCCTAAGTCTGTCTTTGTTGTGTTGTGGCTGTCCATGCACCGACCTTCCCATGTTAAAATATGTCCCGCGCAGGCTTCCACCTGGAGGGACAGATCGTCTGCACATCTTTGTAAGAGATCTGTGGAGACCATGAGGAGGACAGTGATCGTCTGGCATCTCCCAACCATGAACTGACAAACAGGTGGTGGTTGTCAGATTTAGTCGCTGGATCACAAGATCCTTCTCTGTGGATTGTCACCTTGTCTTGGTGGAGAAGCTTGTGTGGTCCTGAGATCCTAAGAGCAATGCCGTCTGCAGCTATGCTCCTGGTAAGGTCACCCATGGCGGTAAGGTCGAGGGGGAGGTCTCTGACAAAGAGCAATCCAACCAAGACCTCAACGGGAAACAGGCGTAGGATGATGGCGCACTTTAGTGGAGCGTCACAACGGCTGGGAAGGCGGATGAAGGCTGCAGCAGAAAAGGGTCTCCAGTCGTCTTGGACTCCATGCCACTGGATCCTGACCCAGATCTGTCAAGGACCGTGTGGTGGCTGTCTGTGCCCAGTCTCCCCACGTTAAACAAAGTCACGCACAGGCGTTCTCCATATAGGGAATCCACCCTAACACCCTGGATTAAGTGCCATGGCTATCAACAAGTGGTGACGGGGGCAGGATTGTGAGATCTGGAAGCTCCTAGTCATGAGCTGGCACATCAGGCGGTGGGTGCTAGATTCAGTCATTGGACTCTTGGAACGAGGCAGAAGAGCCCTTCGGCAGCTGCACCCACGACTGAGCAGTCCTCTTTAGGATCCACTCTGCTCACCCCACTTGGGGAAAGGGCTAGAAAATGTGCCCTAAAAATAGCCTGCCTCAAACATACCGACTGGATTACCGCGTCCAGAGGTATCACCACACGCGGTCAGAAACACAGAAATATGAATATGAACTTGAGCATGGAATGTGCGCACATTGATTAATAGTGTAAGCAGTAACAGACCAGAGAGGAGAACCGCGATCATCGCTGGAGAACTGAGAAGATGCCGGATTAACATAGCTGCCCTTTCTGAAACCTGGCGGGCAGACGAAGGACAACTGAAGGAGGAGAAATGTGGCTACACTTTCTTCTGGAAAAGAAAAGCTGCTGATGAGCCCAGGATCCATGGTGTTGGGTTTGCCATCAGGAACCAGCACATCAGCCACCTCTCTGAACTTCCTGTGGGAATCAGTGAGCGTCTCATGACCATCCGTCTGGTGCTTGCCAACAATCTGATGGCAACAGTTGTGAGTGCCTATGCCCCTACTTTAGACTCTGAAGAGGAAGCAAAAGAGACCTTCTATGCCCGCTTGGATGAGACACTGTCTAAAATCCCCAGGGAGGATAAGATTATTCTCCTAGGAGACTTCAACGCCAGGGTCGGCCGGGACCAACACCTCTGGAAGGGTACCATAGGAAAGGAAGGCATCGGGAACATCAACTCCAATGGAGCTCTGCTTCTCAGCAAATGTGCTCAGCATGACCTCATCATCACTAACACCTTCTTTCACCAGAAAAACAAACTTAAGGCATCTTGGAGACACCCACACTCCAAACAGTGGCATTTCATTGACTATGTCATCGTACGAGCCAGGGACTGCCGTGATGTGACCATCACAAGGGCCGTGATCGATGCAGATGACTGCTGGACAGATCATCGCCTCACCCGCTCCATGATGTCCATCAAACTCAAAAGGAAGTGGAGGATTCAAACAAAGTAAATCCGGCCAAGGCTGAACCTTGAAAGCCTGGAGGAAACTGCTACCCAGCAGTGATTTCAGGCTTCTCTTGGGGAAAGTCTCCAACAGGAATATCCTGATGATATTGAAGGGCCCTGGAGCCGGCTGAAATCCACCATCCTTGATACCTGTTAAAACACCCTTGGGTGCAAGTCCAGAAAACACCAGGACTGGTTTGATGAGAATGACACAGAGATAGAACAGCTCATCTCCAAGAAAAGGAAAGCCTTTCGTGCCTGGCAAAATGATGTAACCTGCAAGGCCAAAAGAGCGGCTCAGTCCAGAGCCAAAGCGGACGTCCAGAGCCGGGTGAGGGAGCTAAAGAATTCTTGGTGGACAGATAAGGCTCTGGAAATCCAGAGACTGGCAGACTCGGGTAACACAAGAGGCTTCTTCAGCGCTACTAAGAACATCAAGAACAGAGGCCCAAGAGCCGTTGAAGAGATCGCAGAGGGAGGAGCTACACACGACCGGTAGGAGTTAAAAAGGAGCGCGGGGCTTGTTCCTTACAGAGGCCCAAGAGCCGTTGGAGAGATCGCAGAGGGAGGAGCTACACACGACCGGTAGGAGTTAAAAAGGAGCGCGGGGCTTGTTCCTTACAGAGGCCCAAGAGCCGTTGGAGAGATCGCAGAGGGAGGAGCTACACACGACCGGTAGGAGTTAAAAAGGAGCGCGGGGCTTGTTCCTTACAGAGGCCCAAGAGCCGTTCGAGAGGTTGCAGAGGGAGCAGCTACACCTGAGCGGTAGGAGATAAAGAGGAGCGCGGGGCTTGCTTCTACAGAGGCCCGAGAGCCGTTGGAGAGGTCGCAGAGGGAGGAGCTACACCCGAGCGGTAGGATTTAAAGAGGAGCCGAAATCTGTAACGTTCCAAGTTCCACTTCCAAAACAAGTGGGTTTGAGGAAGCCGCTGATTGGTGGAAGCAGACAAGAGGGAGCAGCTGATTGGGAGTCAGTTTGTTTTGTATTGTAGCAGTTTGTTTTGTATTATATCCAGGGTAAGGGGAGTATGAGGGCCAGGGCAGTTTACTGTTCTGGATGTCAGATGTGGGAAGTCATGGAGTCTGATAGCCCTCCAGACGTCCACATCTGCGTCAGGTGTATCGAGATGGGGCTCCTAATGGACCGTATTAGGAACCTGGAGCAGCAGCTCGATGACCTCCGTCCGGTCAGGGAGAGCGAGGAAGTCATCGAGAGGAGTTACAGGGATGTGGTCACTCCAACACCACAGGAGGCAGGCAAGTGGATCACGGTTGGGAGAGGCAAGGGGCACAGGCAGGGACTAGAGAGTACCCCGGTGGCTGTACACCTTGACAATAAGTACTCCTGTTTGAGCACTGTTGGGGTGGACAGCCTACCTGGGGGTAGCGACAGCGGCCGGGCCTCCGGTATAGAGACCGGTCCTGTTGCTCAGAAGGGTAAGGAAAAGAAGAGGAGGGCAATATTAATAGGGGACTCTATAGTTAGGGGGTCAGACAGGCGATTCTGTGGATGCAGTCGGGAGACCCGGATGGTAGTTTGCCTCCCTGGTGCCAGGGTCTGTGATGTGTCTCAACGTGTCCAAGACATCCTGAAAGGGCAGGGAGAGGAGCCCGAAGTCGTGATACATATAGGTACCAATGACATAGGTAAAAAAAGAGAAGAGGTCCTGAAAGGAGAATTTAGGGAGTTAGGAGGGGAGTTAAAGACAAGGACAGCGAAGGTAACAATCTCGGGATTACTGCCTGTGCCACGCGACAGTGAGAGTAGGAATGGAGCGAGGTGGAGGATAAATGCGTGGCTGAAGGACTGGTGCAGAAGGCAGGGATTCAAATTTCTGGATCATTGGGACCTCTTTTGTGGAAGGTTCGACCTGTACAAAAAGGATGGGTTGCACTTGAACCTGAGGGGGACCGATATCCTGGCGGGGAGATCTGCAAAGGCTACTGGGGAGACTTTAAATGGTTGGGGGGAGGGACTCAAATAGAGAATGCTATTAGACTGTGTGAGGCAGGAGGCAGAGAAGGAAAGCACTCAGACCCAACATGTAGGGGGTAAAGAAGAAAACAATAATATACAGAGAATAAGAGGTGGCGGGGTTCTTAAATGGGTGAGCAGAGAAACAGAGGGGTGCAAAATGCGGGCGGAAGCAATAGGTAGCAAGGTGAAAAGTAAAAGTGGCAGGCAGACAAAGCCAGGGCAAAAATCAAAAAGAGTTCTCAGCAACTGCGGCTCTGAGTCCGAGCCCTTCACTATGGAAACGGGGGTTAAACAGGGATGCATCATCGCACCCACCCTGTTTGTCGTCTTCATTGCTGCCATACTTCACCTCATTGGTGAAGAGCTGCCACAGGGGATCCCAATCCTCTACAGAACTGATGGTGGCTCTTCAACCTTAATAGGCTCAGTAACGCCGCCATCATGGAGCTTCAGTACGCGGACCACTGCGCCATTGCAGCACACTCTGCAGAAGACCTTCAGGGCATCCTGAATGCCTTTGCCAAGTCATACAGAGCCATGGGCCTAGCCTTAAATATCAAGAAGACCCAGGTTCTACATCAACCTCCACCCAACCAGCCGTCTACCGGGCCCACTATAAAAGTGGACGACACCACTCTTGAAAATGTTGACCACTTCCCCTAACTCAAAAGGTGACATTGACTCCGAGGTCAACCATCGCCTGAGTTGTGCCAGCGGAGCCTACGCCAGACTGAGGAGAAGAGTCTTTGAAGACCCAGACCTAAAGGCCCAAACAAAACTGCTGGTCTACAGAGCCGTTGTCCTCTCCACCCTGTTATATGGAGCCGAGTCATGGACCACCTACAGCAGGCACCTGAGAGCCCTGGAACAATACCATCAAAGATCCTTACGAAAGATTCTGAGGATCAGCTGGGAGGACAAACGCACCAACATCAGCATTGTGGAGGAAGCCAACATGACCAGCATCACCACCACAATAATGCAGCACCAACTTCGATGTACTGGCCATGTCATCCGCATGTCCAATACACGTCTCCCTAAACAAATCCTGTACTCTCAACTGAAGGAAGGTCGGCGAGCCCCCGGCAGGCCAAAGAAACGCTTCAAGGACAACATCAAAAACAGTCTGAAGAAATTCCACATCACATCGAGCAACTGGGAGCACATTACACTGGACAGGCGCTCCTGAGGGAAATCCGTGCAGGAAGGAGCTGCACTTCATGAAATGGAACTACGCCGTGTCACAGAGACAAAGCGACAGCACCGTAAGGAGAGAGAGAAGGGGGCTCGATGACTACCAACCACCGCCAGTCTCCACTGCCCACGTTGCACCAAGGTGTGTGGATCGCGGATCGACCTCTACAGACATCTGCAGACCCACAAGTAGACGACCCTATGGAGAGGAGAGGACAGTCATACTCATTTTGAGTGACCTCCGATGATGATGAAACCTTCTCCCCCCCCCCCCCCCTCATCTTAAACCCATGTCCTCCGGTTCACGATTCACCCACTCTGGGCAAGAGACTCTGTGCTTCTCCCTGATCTAGTCCTCTAGCGATTATAATAGAGCCGTCCATAAGGGAATAACGTTTAGTGCAAGATAAAGCCAGTAAAGTTTGGTCAAAGATAGTACGATAGTAGTTCAGGACTGCTCTCTGGTTGTGGTAGCATGGTCCAGTTGTCTGTTAACAGCTGGGAAGAAACTCTCCCTAAATCTGGAAGTGTGCGTTTTCACACTTCTGTACCTCATGCCCGATTGGAGAGGGGGAAAGAGGGAGTGGCTGGGGTGCGACTCATCTTTGATTATGCTGCTGGCCTTGCCGAGGCAGCGTGAGGTGTAGATGGAGTCAACCGGCCAACATGCCCAATCGACACTAGTCCCACCTGCCTGCGTTTGGTCTATATCCCTCTAAACCTGGCCTATCCATGTACCTGTCCAACTGTTTCTTAAACACTACGCCCGTGCCTCAACTACCTCCTCCGGCAGCTCGTTCCATACACCTACCACCCTTTGTATGAAAATGTTATCCCTCAGGTTCCTACTAAATCTTCCTCCCCTCCCCACTCAGCACCTCCCCTCCTCTCCCTCATCTTAAACCTATGTCCTTTGATGCTCGATTCCCCTACTCTGGGCAAGAGAATCTGTGCATCTACCCGATCAATTCCTCTCATGTTTTTACACACCTCTATAGGATCACCCCTCATCCTCCTGCGCTCCAAGGAATAGACTCCCAGACTGCTCAATCTCTCCCTGTAGCTCAGGCCTTCAATCCAGGAGGACAAGAGTAGGAGACGTTTCTAGTGAGGTACATCTTTTATTTGCTATCGTCCTCATGATTTTCATTGCCTGTATAACTCATTATTACCTACCCCAGAGCCAACAACTGATCATCGTTGCTTTTGCATAACTTTCATTCATTTGTACCATGTATATCTCTTGTTTCCCTCTCCCCAACTCTCCGTCTGAAGATGGGTCTTGACCCGAAATGTCACTTATTCTTTTTCTCCAGAGATGCAGCCTGACCCGCTGAGTTACTCCAGCGTTTTGTACCTATCCATGTTCTCCAGAGATGCTGCCTGACCCGCTGAGTTACTCCAGTACTTTGTACCTGTCCATGTTCTCCAGAGATGCTGCCTGACCCGCTGAGTTACTCCAGCATATTATACTTATCCATGTTCTCCAGAGATGCTGCCTGACCCGCTGAGTTACTCCAGCATATTATACTTATCCATGTTCTCCAGAGATGCTGCCTGACCCGCTGAGTTACTCCAGCACTTTGTACCTGTCCATGTTCTCCAGAGATGCTGCCTGACCCGCTGAGTTACTCCAGCATATTATACTTATCCATGTTCTCCAGAGATGCTGCCTGACCCGCTGAGTTACTCCAGTACTTTGTACCTGTCCATGTTCTCCAGAGATGCTGCCTGACCCGCTGAGTTACTCCAGTACTTTGTACCTGTCCATGTTCTCCAGAGATGCTGCCTGACCCGCTGAGTTACTCCAGCATATTATACTTATCCATGTTCTCCAGAGATGCTGCCTGACCCGCTGAGTTACTCCAGCACTTTGTACCTGTCATGAATGTTGATATCTTGTTTCAATGAAAAGGCGATATTGGATCACCTTTATACCAAACACGTGGTTCACGTTCACAAGATCACATTATTGCAGTAGAATAAGGCCATTTGGCCCATCAAGTCCATCATTCAACCATGGCTGATCTCTGCCTCCTAATCCCATTTTCCTGCCTTCTCCCCATAACCCTTGCCACCCGTTCTAATCAAGAACTTGTTTATCTCTGCCTTAAAAATATCCATTGACTTGGCCTCCGCAGCCCTCTGTGGCAATGAGTTCCACAAATTGACTACCCTCTGACTAAAGAAATTCCAATGAGGTCCCCCCGTCAACCTTCTAAACTCCAGTGAGTAGAGGCCCAGTGCTATTAAGCGCTCATTATATGTTCACACACTCATTCCTGGAATCATTCTTATAAACTCCTCTGGACCCTCTCCAGAGCCAGCACATCCTTCCTCAGATATGGGGTCCAAATTTGCTCACAATGCTCCAAATGCAGCCTGACCAGCGCCTTATAGAGCCTCAGCATTACATCCCTGTTTATGTATTCCATATAAATGCCAGCATTAAATTTGCTTTCCTTCCTACCGATTTAACTTACAAATTAACTTTTTGCGAGTCCTGCACCAGCACTCCCAAGTCCCTTTGCACCTCCGATTTCTGGATTCTCTCTCCATTTAGAAAATAATCTGCACCTTTACTCTTATTACCAAAATGCATGACTCCTCCTTTGCACACTGAATTTCATCTGCTACTTCTCTGCCCACTCTCCTAACCTGTCCAAGTCCTTCTGCAGACTTCTCTACACTACACATCATCTGCAAACTTGGCCACATCGCCTTCAATCCCCTTATCCAAATCATTAATATACAATGTATCATCAAGGACCCACACCATCCTGGCCACACACTCATCTCCCCGCTACCTTCAGGTAGAAGGTACAGGAGCCTGAAGACTGCAACGACCAGGTTCAGGAATAGCTACTTCCCCACAGCCATCAGGCTATTAAAATTGGCTCGGACAAAACTTTGAACATTAATAGCCCATTATCTGTTTATTTGCACCTTATCTGTTTATTTATTCATGTGTATATATATTTATATAATGGTATATGGACACACTGATCTGTTCTGTAGTCATGCCTACTATGTTCTGTTGTGCTGAAGCAAAGCTAGAATTTCATTGTCCTATCAGGGACACATGACAATAAACTCTCTTGAATCTTGATCTTGACGTTAAGTGAAGCGGCCCCAGCACCGACCCTTGCGGAACTCCACTGGTCACTGGCAGCAAACCTGAAAAAGCGACTTTTATTGCAACTCTTTGCCTTCTGCCATCCAGCCAGTCCGCTATCCATGCTAGTATCTTCCCTTTAATACTATGGTCTCTCATCTTCCCCAGCAGCAAGACGTGAGGCACCTTATTGAAGACTTTCTGAAAATCTAGGGAAAGAAACATAGAAATGTAGAAAATAGGTGCAGGAGTAGGCCATTTGGCCCTGCGAGCCAGCACAGCCATTCAATATGATTATGTCTGATCATCCAAAATTAGTACCCCGTTCCTGCTTTTTCCCCATATCCCTTGATTCTGTTAGCCCTAAGAGCTTAACTCTCTCTTGAAAACATCCAGTGAATTGGCCTCCACTGCCTTCTGTGGCAGAGATTTCTACAGATTCACAACTCTCTGGGTGAAAAGGTTTTTCCTCATCTCAGTCCTAAATGGCTGACCCCTTATCAGTGGTGGATCTAGTTGAAGAGAGGCCCTAGGCTATTCCACTTGTGAGGTCCCTTCCAATCCCCCACCCCCACGACTAGAGGAAGATAGAAGAGTGTTTTAAATAATTTGAGTAAAGCCAAGGATGATGACGGGTGTTTAAAATTCCGCAATTCACACTTCCTTCTCTAAAGGACATAAAATGTTATTGTTAGATACCGTAGTGATTGAAAACAAATGCATCAATGTTAAAACTGAACTTTGTAAACATTTTGTGGATTAAGCAGGAATTTTTAGGAAAATACCAGTGAGGTACGTGTGCGGCACAGCCGCCGACAGTGAGGTACGTGTGCGGCACAGCCGCCGCCAGTGAGGTACGTGTGCGGCACGGCCGCCGCCACAGCCCCGTGATCCGAAAGACGTCATCAGCTGAAACCGCAAGCTCGTTGAACCGGCCGTACTTGGCCCCCTGCGCAGCATCCATGCGGCGCTCTCGTGGTTGCCGTGCGGTCCCCTCTTCACCGCCAACGACCGCAAACCCGTGGGACAGAGCCTTAAGTTGGTCACTCTCAATGCACAGACTGCTCAGTACAGACAACCTCTCTAGACACATTGTGGCCCTTCATTCATTTTTAATTCTTTTGAGTCTTGAAAAAGACCTCTCTCCCGAGCAGTTAGTGACCATTAAGCTAAGAAACAGCCGCAGGATTGCTTCCACATTGGGGAAGGCCATCTGAATTGTTTCCTTGTATATAATTTGATAAAGGTCTGTATGAGACAGAGAGTGCTCTTCTGTAGGCCTATGGCTTTGTCACACATACAAGTGAAAGTGCAAAAGTTCATCAGTAAGTTTCAGGTCAACATCTTCTGGGTATGCTTCCATCAACAGTTCAACACCTTGCTGAATTTCTTGCTTAGATGCGGTCAGATTAGCATGAAAGGAAAACATTTGTGCAACATCACTGTACACAGTAGCTCTTCTTCTTAAATTGGTTTCAAGTGCATCTAGTATAAGAATAAAGGATTTTATCCTACACTTACTCTTGAAGAGAGTTTATCTAAAGCATCAGGACCAGGGGTGCACTTCCATCATTTCCTTGCCATTTCCTTACTCTTTGTCTCCTTGTGACAGTTCTGTAGTTAACATTTGGCAAGGTGGCCTTTGTTTGTTGCTCAAGCTCATCAAAATCGTCTCTAACTTTGCTTTTAAATTCCTGAAATGAACTGTACAAACTTGCACAAATACTCAATAACAGTTTGGATTTCTGAATGGCTTTGTTGACCTTGTGAAAATGAACTAGCACACAGGTCCAAAAATGCAGCATAAACACAAATTCCAGTTCTTCCATTTTCTGCAAAAGATTGTTAGCTTGAAGCCTGGTATCACCCTTCACATTAACATCAGAGTACAAATGACGGAGGGCATCAGTGATAGCACTGTAACTTTCCAAAATAGCTTCTGTGGCTTTTGCATGTACCTCCCACCTAGTGTCTGATAAATATTTATGCACTTTTGACTGAGGTTGCAAAAATGATTTTAGAACTGCTTTAGAACAGCTTTTCATCCCCCACTCTTTGTGGAGGATGAAAAGAAGGTATACATTTCATTGATAATTTCAAAAAGTTCACTGCATCAAGGCAGCAATCAACAGCTGAACGACCCACCAAATTTAATGAGTGACCAACGCATGGAATAAATCTTGAAAATTTGTTTTTTTTCGATGATTTTTTGCTGCATACCCTCGTACCTACCAGCCATGTTGACAGCATTATCATAAGACTGCCCTCGGCATTTTCTAAAGTCAATTTCAAGCTCAGTAGTGAGATAGTTAAACACTAAACCAGCCATGCTTTCTCCTGTGTGGTCTTTTATCTCAAGGAAAGTTTAAAAAAATCTCTCACTTGGTAAACCATCTTCAGGTGATACATATCTGATAATTAAAGTCAACTGATCAGAATGTGAAATGTCAGGGGTGGAATCCACTGACAAACTGAAATATCCAGCCTTTTTCAAGTCAGCCAGAATTGCATCCTTAACTTTTTTTGCCATGAGTTGAATCATTTCCTCACATACAGTTTTTGACAAATAAGAGGGATTTCCTGATCCGGAGTTTCCATGTGATTGAAATGAGCCAGTAAAAATTGATCAAATTTTGCGACTGGCTCTGAAAGACCAAGATAATTGCCGTTATTTGCCACATTTTAAGAGTTGGGGTAGAAGCATTTTTCCAAAATTTAAGTATAAGTTTTTTTGCCATTATCAGGTCGTAATTAAGGAAACGTCTTTGAAATATTGATAGCTCAGAGCAGGCTGCTGCTATTCCGGAAATTCTGTTCTGTATGGGGGTCCAGTTTTGTTTTAAATGATTTTGAGAACATTTCAAAAATTCAAAAAGACCAAGATAATTGCCGATAATTGCCACATTTTAAGAGTTGGGGTAGAAGCATTTTTCCAAAATTTAAGTATAAGTTTTTTTGCCATTATCAGGTCGTAATTAAGGAAACGTCTTTGAAATATTGATAGCTCAGAGCAGGCTGCTGCTATTCCGGAAATTCTGTTCTGTATGGGGGTCCAGTTTTGTTTTAAATGATTTTGAGAACATTTCAAAAATTCCTTTCCAAAATTTATGGAGTTTTATGCAAGAGGCAAAGGAGTGTGTTATAGTTGCTTCTTGAGAAATACATTTGTCACAGATAGGAGATACATTTGGAAATCTTATTCAGTTTAGTTTTTGAGTAATATAGTCTGTGTAGTATTTTGAATTGGATTAGAATATGTCTAACATTAATCAAACAATTATGTATATATAGAAGGTATTTTTCCCATCTGTTTATATACATTTTTACGCCTAATTCCTCTTCCCATTCTCTTCTAATTTTGTCTGACGATGGAATTTCTATATTTAGAAGGATATTGTACAAGTATGATATTAGATTATTTGACTGCGTTTCTATTCATACCTTAATCTAATATATCTGGCAGCATAGTTTGGTACTCGGGGGTATATGTTTTCAAATAATCTTGAATTTAAAGATATCTGAAATATTGATTACCTTTCAGATTGTATTTCGACTGTAATTTCTGGAATGATAGTAGGTTTCCCATTTCATACGCATCTCCAACCTTTTTAATTCCTAGTCTTTCCCAATAAATAAACGTTTTATCTATAATAGATGGTTTGAACGACGGGTTATTAGCTATTGGAGAAAGAAGAGATAGATTTCTTAATTTAAGAGTAAGTTTTACTTGACTCCAAATTCGTAAGGTACTATGAATAATCGGGATTTTCTCGTATATTGTGTTCTTCAACTTTATTGGGGAGAGAAGGAAAGCGCCTATATTAAAAGGCAAGCAATCCTCTCTCGCCATTACTAACCAATCTACTTGTTGACATGAATTATCCAGCCAGTAAATTATATTTTTTTGTATTCGCTGCCCAATAATAGTATAAGAAATTGGGGAGCGCCAATCCACCATTTTCTTTGGGTTTACATAGATGTCGTTTATGAATTCTATGTGATTTGTAATCCCAAATAGTTTGTAATCTGGGAATCAAGTTTTAAAAAAAAATGTAGGTAGATATATTGATTGAAATAAATAGAGAATTTGTGGGAGGAAAATCATTTATTCTGCCTATTAGAGACATCAGAACTGTTTTCCAGAATGGAATCAGAGCGTTTAATTTAGTAACTAAAGGCAGGAAGTTTGCATTGAATAAAGAATTATATTTTCTGATTACTTGAATACCCAGGTATTTAAATTTTTCTGTAGCCGTTCTAAAAGCAAATTTTAAAAGGTGTGTCGACTCTTGGGGTTTTATTGCCATGATTTCACTTTTATTCCAGTTTATTCTATATCCTGAGAAGGAACCGAATTCCTCTATAAGATTTAATATATTTGGAATACTAACTTGAGAGTTGGTGATGTATAATAATACACCATCTGCATATAATGATATTATATTATTGGAATGTTTAGTATTATAACCGTGAATATTTGGATGTATTCTTATACTTTCCGCTAAGGGTTCAATCGCAAGGGCAAATAGCAGGGGTGATAATGCGCAACCGTGTCTATTGCCCCTGGATAAGTGAAATTTCGGAGAAAGTATGTGGTTGGTCAATATTCTAGCAGGCGGCCTGTCATATAGTAATTTTATCGATGAAATAAAATTCTCTCCCATCTGAAATTTTTGCAGTACTGTGAAGAGGTATTCACACTCTACTTGGTCGAATGCTTTTTCTGCATCTAATGAAATAATTGATAAGTCTTCTTCACTTTTGTGCGAATACATTATATTAAAAAGCCGTCTCAAATTATTAAATGAATGTCTCTTAGGTATGAACCCCGTTTGATCCAAATGTATTAATTTACTAACCTAATTGCTTAATCTTCTTGCCAAAGTTTTCGCTAATATTTTCTAATCTGTATTTAGTAGTGCAATTGCTCTATATGAACCGGGGTCTTCTAAGTCTTTATCTTTTTTGGGTATGTGTGATAGTTGATTCCGCTAGTGTTTCTGTAGTGTCTGTTCTTAAAATGCATTGGTATAAAGCTTGTGTAAACGTGGTGAAATTACCTTGTGAAATCTTTTATAAAATTCGTTACTGAACCCGTCTGGTCCCGGTGTTTTAACGTTCTTCAGTGAGTTTATTGTCTCTTCTATTTCTTTGATTGAAACCTGTGCTCCTAATTCCTCTTGTTCCAAAGGATTAAGTGTTGGGAGATTACGGTTATCCAGAAAGTTGGTAATTTTATTGCTGTTTGGATGTATATAAATTTTGATAAAATTGAGTAAATCTTTTGTTAATGTCTTTAGGCAACATTAGCAATTCACCTTTATCTGATTTGATTTTTAGAATAGTGTTATCCTTTTCCACTTTTTTCAGCTGGCGTGCCAAAAGTTTGTGTAGCTTATGGCCAAATTCGCAATTTTCCTGTTTTGTAATTTCAAATAATCTAATAACTCTTGCAGATAAGATTCGGTTTAGTTTAAATTTCAATATTGCTATCTTGTTATGTGTATCTATAGTTGGATCTTTTGCATATTCTAAATCAAGTTGTCTAATCTGTTCTTCTAGTTGCAATTGTTCTGTCCTATTCTTTTTATTTTGAAACACTTGGTATGAAATAATAGAACCTCTAATACATGCCTTAAAGGTTTCCCTTAATAGGGAGGTTGAGATATCTGGGGTGTCATTAGTTTCAAAGAAAAGTTCCATTTGTTGTTTTAGGTATTTACAACCATCCGGGTTATTAAGTATTTGAGGGCCAACTTTCCTAAATATGACTGAGATTTATGGAAGGGAATGATATTAAATATTAAAGAATATTAAAAACTAAAGAATGTATATACAGTGAAATGGTAGATCAGGCTCAAGTGACTACATTTTCTCATCCCAAAACAGTGTCAAGATGTCAGAATATGGTCAGATCTAATCAAGTTTTATGTGCAAAAATTTGCTAGTAATTATAGAAATGAATAAAAAAATAAAATTAAAAAAAAATCAAATAGATGGTAGACAAAACTTTAATAATGGTATGAATTGACATCCCCTTTTCTTCTTTTCAGGGCCGTTGGCTTTGCTATTCTGGTAATAATCCTTGTAATCGTAAAGAGAATCTCCTGCTGGTACTACAAGAAACGTAATGGATACTTGATTCTCCAGGTAGATTTTTTTGGGGCGACCTGATTTTGCAGTTTCAAGGTTGATGACCAAATGCCAATTTATTGAAAAACAATAAAGTATTCGGTCAAGAAAACTTGCAAAGGAACTTTTAAAAGCTGAGGGCACTAAGCTGCAACTGTCATGAAGTGATCTGTCTGATAGAGGTGTAAACAGAAGATGAATGACGACACGGGAGAGAAAGCAGAGCAATGGAACTGTGGAGTGATAGGGCGGCACGGTGGCGCAGCGGTAGAGTTGCTGCCTTGTAGCGTTTCAGGGCCAGAGATTTAATTCCGACTGTGGGTGCTGTCTGTACGGAGTTTGTATGTTCTCCCCATGACCTGCTTGGGATTTCTCCGAGACCTTCGGTTTCCACACATACTCCAATGTCGTACAGGTTTGCAGGTTAATTGACTTTCTATAAATGTAAATTGTACCTAGCATGTGTAGGATTGTGTTAATATGCGGGGATCGCAGGTCGGCATGGGCTCATTGGGCTGAAGGGCCTGTTTTCCTGTGTATCACTAAAACTAAAACTAAAATTAAACCAGTTACTTAACTTCTAACATATACTGTAAGTATGCTGGAAATACCCTGCAGATCAGGCAGCAAGTGTAGAAATGAAAAATCTAATATTTTATAAAAGCCGTTGGATTTATAGGTACTTCAGTCCTCAGAATCCAGCAATGGCTGTTAAAGGCCTGTCCCATTTAGGTGATTTTTCAGGAGACTGCCAGCGACTCAATCGTAGGGGTGTCGCCGGTATGATCATCAGCAGTCTCCTCAGTCACCCAAAGGATCGTAGCGTTTTTCTGCGACAGTCGTAGACTGTTGGCTTGTTGTAGCTTGTTTTAGCTTGTCTTCTCCTTTTGAAGGTGCTGTCTGTCGTAGGTTGTCGTATGTTGTTGCCAGGTTGAAGTAGGTTGTCGCCAGGATGTCATTGGCTGTTGGCGGTGCAGTCTTCGGTGAATTCCATTGTCCTAGATCCTGGCAGTTGCATAAAAAATTGCCTGTGGGACAGGCCCTTAAATACAGTCGCCAGTCCAGTCGCCGTGTATTCGGTGACATGCAACGACCTGACAGTCGCCTGAAAAATCGCCTCGTGGGACAAGCCCTTTACTTTACTACAGTCATTACATACATTTTCAGTATGTATTTGTATTAGCTATTGTATTTCATAGACACTGAAGATTAGCCTAAAACCTTTGCTGCAAAAATACAACTTGACAGTTTGATATGAAAATACATTATTTTTTTTAAACAGTCCAAAAGCAAAATGCTATAGATGTTGGAAATCTGAAATAAAAACAGGAAATACTAAAAATACACAGCAGGTGAGTTATTTATTTCTATCGGTGTAGAAAGAAACAGCTGATTTTTCATCAGAACTCAGAAGGGTCAGTTATAGCAACATTTTGTTTATAAATTTGCAACCATATTTCTTTTTTTTCTTACTTGCATTAATCATTGCATTATCCATTTCTGGAAACAGCAGTCATGTTCTGTGGTGTACTTATTAATATATTTATCATCTCAGAGTCGACAAGCACCTAATAGTTCCTTCATGGCATCACTCCATCACAGTGAAGAAGGAACACCTTTGGAGACCAAAGATACGATGAAAGATTACACTAATTCAAATCTTGTAAGACCTTGCCTCTTCCATAAATTTATGCAATGGACAAATTTATATTTGCAGAACTTAGAAATTTGGTTCTGATATAACAATCAGTAAAACACTTTCACAATAAAAATCAAAAGCGATATTCGGCAATAAAGTGGACTTGGAGGTTGAAAATATAAAGGGGTGTGCAGGATTGTTATAAAACAAATCCTATCACATTGACTGCACAAGTCAAGTTTGGCACCAGAAAAGAGTAAATGGTTGTTGGTAAGACCAGAGTTTAACCGCGAGCTGCACCTCACTATGACTTATATCCACAACGCTTTGTCAGGAGAGTGCCTTTCGGCATTAATTGCAGAGACCGAACTATTTAAAAACCTCAAGAAAGTCAATGGGTGGCACAGCGGTAGAATCGCTGCCTTACAGCACCAGAGACCCAGGTTCAATCCTGACTACGGGTGCTGTCCGTATGGAGTTAGTATGATCTCCCTGTGACTGTGTGGGTTTTCTCAGGGTGCTCCGGTATTCTCCCACATTTCAAAGAAGTACAGGCTGGTGGGGTCTGAAAATTGTCCCTAGACTGTAGGATAGTGCTCGTGTACGGGTGATCATTGGGTGGCAGGGACTTGGTGGGCCTGTTCCCACGCTGTATCTCTAATGTCTAAAGGCTCAGCTGATGCACACTTGAAATCTGATATCTCACTCGATTTAATTGATACACTGTCCACTGTAAACCATCCTCAATACAATCTGGATTTTATATCATGCTTCAAAATCACAATGCCTAACTCATAACTTACTTTATTCCTTTCATATTGATGCAGAATTAAAGCCTACAGACTAAAACTGTGTAGACCACGTACTTTTTAATAATTAACAATGTTTAACTAGTTTCTGTGTCATTACATAATTCTAAATTAAGCACTGTAACATTAAACTGTGATGCTGTACACTCTTCACTGTATTAAACGGTTCATTGGCTCCTGCCCTTTTGATTTATCACCCGCAACCTTAAAAACAATGAATCTCTATTTTCCCACTCAACAGATTCCAAATGCTCCTCCTGCATATGAGAAAACTGCTTCAGAGCAAATGCCACCAGCATATTATCCTTGAAATGACAGTGCACAATAGTTCATCACTGCTGACAAATCATCTACTTCCATTCATAGAAATGTAACCATTGTATGTTGTACATGAATAACTTGCACATTAATGTCATGTTTGCATGTGCTGCAATAAGCAAAGTTAATCTCTGGGTGTAAATTCTCAAGATTATATAAACGGGAGTGGATGCTCTTCTGAATATTGCAGCAGCTAACACTAAGGAGGATGTATACATTTTGGTAAATGACTCAAACTGCACAGGACATGTGAAATAAATGCTTGTTATCCAACATTATACATGGCCAGGGGTGCTGTGCTGCCGGAGCTCACTGGAGCGCTGCTCCGGCACCTCGATAAAAAAGCCAAAACACACAGCGGAATATTAACTAGCGGGTGTGTGGTCGGGGTAACCTGGTTGAAAGAGGGGTAAGGGGAAGATCCATCACTACTGACGTTCCCTGTACGGGGTGGGAGGGGTGGGGGGGGCACTAGGACCCAGCAGAGCCAGACCACGTGCTGTCCGCATGGTGGAGGTTGTGGGCCTGGTGCTGAACCTGGAACTCTGGTGAGGTGACGGCTCCGGCCCGCTGGTGGCCGGTGGAGAGGCGAGTTTCAGCGGAGTCGCTGGTGGAGGCCCGTGGGGAGCTGGAGTGGAGATACGGGTTGGCGGCAGCAACATCGGTGGCACCGGGGAGACAGTGAAGGTCGGCGACAGAGGCGGTGGGCCCAGGGAGGTGGTGAGAGTCGGCAGCCATGGCAGTTTCGGTGATACACGCCTGGGTTTGGCCGGGAAGGCGGCGAGGGTCGGAAAGGTGGTGGATGTTTGCTGCTCCTCGTGGTGGCTTTCTCGGCCTCGTGGTGGTCGGGCAGGCGGTGCTGCGGTCCAGTGGTGCAGGTCCGGGCCTGTGGGTGGGCGGTCGTGTCGAGGAGTGTCAGTGGAGGGACCGGACTGGAACTAGGCCTGGTCTGGAGGCGGGCAAGCTTGTCCAAGTAGGTGAGGAAGCATTTGTTGAGGGTGTGGATCTGGCGTCGAATGAAGTAGAGTTGTGGTCCATTGTAGGTGTGAGGGGAGAGTGGGTGAGTGAGTGGGTGAGTGAGTGAGAGGGTGAGTGAGTGGGTGAGTGAATGTGTGGGTGAGTGAGTGAGAGGGTGAGTGAATGGGTGAGTGAATGGTTATGAGTGAGAAGGTGAGTGAGTGGGTGGGTGAGTGTGTGGGTGAGTGAGTGAGAGAGTGAGTGAGTGAGTGATTGGGTGGGTGAGTGAGAGAGAGTGAATGGTTATGAGTGGGTGAGTGAGTGAGTGGGTGAGTGGGTGAGTGAGTGAATGTGTGAGTGAGTGAGTGAGAGTGAATGGTTATGAGTGGATGAGTGAGTGGGTGAGTGAGTCAGTGGGTGAGAGAGTGAATGGTTATGAGTGGGTGAGTGAGTGAGTGGGTGAGTGTGGGTGCGTGAGTGAGTGAGAGAGTGAATGGTTATGAGTGGGTGAGTGAGTGAGTGGGTGAGTGTGGGTGCGTGAGTGAGTGAGAGAGTGAATGGTTATGAGTGGGTGAGTGAGTGAGTGGGTGAGCGAGTAAGTGAGTGGGTGAGTGGGCGCGTGCGTGAGTGAATGTTTATGAGTGGGTGAGTGAGTGGGTGAGTGAGTGGGTGAGTGAGGCGGTGGGTGACTGAGTGGGTGAGTGAGTGGATGGGTGAGTGAGTGGGTCAATGAGTGAGTGGGTTTGTGAATGAGAAGGTGACTGAGTAGGTGAGAGAGTGGGCGGGTGTGTGAGTGGATGGTTGTGAATGGGTGAGTGAGTGGGTGGGTGAGTGAGTGGGTGACTGGTTGGGTGAGTGAGTGGGTGACTGAGTGAGTGGGTGGGTGAGTGAGTGGGTGACTGGTTGGGTGAGTGAGTGGGTGACTGAGTGAGTGGGTGAGTGAGTGGGCGGGTGAGTGAGTGGGTGAGTGAGTGGGCGGGTGAGTGAGTGGGTGAATGAGTGGGCGGGTGAGTGAGTGGGTGAATGAGTGGGCGGGTGAGTGAGTGGGTGAGTGAGTGGATGAGTGAGTGGGTGAGTGAGTGGGTGAGTGAATGGGCGAGTGAGTGGGCGAGTGAGTGGACGGCTGAGTGGGTGAATGAGTGGGTGGGTGAGTGGGTGAGTGAGTAAGTGGTGAGTGGGTGAGTGAGTGTGAATGGTTGTGAGTGAGTGGGCGGGCGAATGAGTGGGTGGGCGGGTGAGTGAGTGGGTGAAAGAGTGAGTGTGTGTATGAGTGAGTGTGTGGGCGGGTGAGAGAGTGATGAGTGCGTGAGTGAGTGGGCACATGTGAGTGGGCGGATGAGTGAGTAGGCGCGTGTGTGTGGGTGAGTGAATGAGTGGTGAGTGAGTGGGCGGGTGAGTGGGCGGGTGAGTGAGTGGGCGCGTGTGTGTGGGTGAGTGAATGAGTGGTGAGTGAGTGGGGCGGGTGAGTGGGAGGGTGAGTGTGGTGAGTGAGTGAGTGGGTGAGTGTGGTGAGTGAGTGAGTGGGTGAGTGTGAATGGTTGTGAGTGAGTAAGTGGGCAGGTTAATGGGTGGGTGAGTGGGCGGGTGCAAGAGTGAGGGTGTGAATGAGTGAGTGTGTGGGCGGGTGAGTGGGCGAGTGAGTGAGTCGGTGAGTGTGAATGGTTGTGAGTGGGAGGGTGAGTGGGGAGGGTGAGTGGGAGGGTGAGTGGGCGGGTGAGTGTGGTGAGTGAGTGAGTGGGTGAGTGTGGTGAGTGAGTGAGTGGGTGAGTGTGAATGGTTGTGAGTGAGTAAGTGGGCAGGTTAATGGGTGGGTGAGTGGGCGGGTGCAAGAGTGAGGGTGTGAATGAGTGAGTGTGTGGGCGGGTGAGTGGGTGAGTGAGTGGGCGGGTGACTGGGAGGGTGAGTGGGTGAGTGAGTGGGCGGATGAGTGAGTGAGTGGGCGAGTGAGTGGGCAAGTGAGTGGGCGGGTGCGTGAGTGGGCGGGTGCATGAGTGGGCGGGTGCGTGAGTGGGCAGGTGAGTGAGTGGGTGGGTGGGAGGGTGGGTGAGTGAGTGGGTGAGTGGGTGGGTGGGTGGGTGAGTAGGTGGGTGGGTGAGTGGGCGCGTGAGTGAATGAGTGGGCGAGTGAGTGTGAGTGGGCGGGTGAGTGGGTGAGTGGGTGGGTGTCAGTGGGTGGGTGAGTGGGCAGGTGAGTGAGTGGGTGGGTGAATAGGTGAGTGGGTGAGTGAGTGGGTGGGTGAGTGAGTGGGTAAGTGAGTGGCTAAGTGAGTGGGCGGGTTGGTGTGTGGGAATGTGTGGGTTTGTGTGTGAATGTGCGTGAATGTGTGTGAGTGTGGGTGTGGGTGTGAGTTGGGAGTGTGTGGGAGTGTGTGTGTGGGAGTGTGTGTGTGTGGGAGTGTGTGTGGGAGTGTGTGTGTGAGTGTGTGTGGGAGTGTGTGTGGGATTGTGTCGGGGTGTGTGTGTGGGGGTGTGTGTGGGTTTGTGAGTGTGTGGATGTATGTGTGAGTGTGGGTGTGTGTGTGCGTGTGTGAGTGTGTGTGTGGGTTTGTAAGTGAGTGGGCGGGTGAGTGAATGGGCGGGTAAGTGAGTGGGTGGGCGGATGAGTGGGTGGGCGGATGAGTGGGTGGGCGGGTGAGTGAATGGGCGGGTAAGTGAGTGGGTGGGCGGATGAGTGGGTGGGCGGATGAGTGAGTGGGCGGGTGAGTGGGTGGGCGGGTGAGTGAATGGGCGGGTAAGTGAGTGGGCGGGTGAGTGAGTGGGCGGATGAGTGAGTGGGCGGGTGAGTGAGTGGGTGGGCGGATGAGTGGGTGGGCGGATGAGTGAGTGAGTGGTTGAATGGGCGGGTGAGTGAGTGGGTGGGTGAGTGAGGGAGCGTGCGGGTGCGTGGGTGGGTGAGTGAGTGGGCGGGTGAGTGAATGGGCGGGTAAGTGAGTGGGTGGGCGGATGAGTGGGTGGGCGGATGAGTGAGTGAGTGGTTGAATGGGCGGGTGAGTGAGTGGGTGGGTGAGTGAGGGAGCGTGCGGGTGCGTGGGTGGGTGAGTGAGTGGGCGGGTGAGTGGGCGGGTGGGTGAGTGGGTGAGTGAGGGAGCGTGCGGGTGCATGGGTGGGTCAGTGAGTGGGCGAGTGGAGTGAGTGGGCGGGTGAGTGTGTGGGTGGGTAAATGGGCGGGTGAGTGTATGTGGGGGGTTGTGTGTGTGAGTGCGTGAATGTGTGTGTGAGGGAGTGTGTGGGGGTGTGTGTGGGTGTGTGTGAGTGTGTGGGGGTGTGTGTGGGTGTGGGTGTGAGTGAGAGGGTGAGAGAGTTTGAATGCTTGTGAGTGAGTGAGTGGGCGGGTGAGTGAGTGGGCGGGTGAGTGAGTGGGCGCGTGAGTGAGTGGGCGCATGAGTGAGTAGGCCAGTGAGTGAGTAGGCGGGTGAGTGAGTGGGCGCGTGAGTGAGTGGGCGCGTGAGTGAGTAGGCGGGTGAGTGGGTGGGTGAGTGAGTGAATGGGTGGGTGGGTGAGTGGGTGGGCGGGTGCGTGAGTGGGCAGTTGAGTGGGTGGGTGAGTGAGTGGGTGGGAGATTGAGTGGGTGGGTGAGCAGTTGAGCAGATGAGTGAGTGAGTGGGTGAGTGAGTGGTTGGGTGAGTAGGTGGGTGGATGAGTGGGCACGTGAGTGAATGAGTGGGCGCGTGAATGAGTAGGCGGGTGAGCGAGTGGGCAAATGAGTGTGCGGGTGAGTGAGTGAGTGGGTGAGTCAGTAGGTGAGTGAGTGTGCGGGTGAGTGAGCGAATGGGTGGGTGAGTGGGTGGGTGAATGGGTGGGTGAGGGGGTGAGTGAGGGGGTGAGTGAGGGGGTGAGTGAGGGGGTGAGTGAGGGGGTGAGTGAGGGGATGAGTGAGGGGGTGAGTGAGGGGGTGAGTGAGGGGATGAGTGAGGGGATGAGTGAGGGGGTGAGTGAGGGGTGAGTGAGGGGGTGAGTGAGGGGGTGAGTGAGTGTGTGGGGTGAGTGAGTGAGAGAGTGAGTGGGTGAGGGGGTGAGTGAGGGGGTGAGTGAGGGGGTGAGTGAGGGGGTGAGTGAGGGGGTGAGTGAGTGTGTGGGTGAGTGAGGGGGTGAGTGAGGGGGTGAGTGAGTGTGTGGGTGAGTGAGGGGGTGAGTGAGGGGGTGAGTGAGGGGGTGGGTGAGGGGGTGAGTGAGGGGTGAGTGAGGGGGTGGGTGAGGGGGTGGGTGAGGGGTGTGAGGGGGTGGGTGAGGGGGTGAGTGAGGGGGTGAGTGAGGGGGTGGGTGAGGGGGTGAGTGAGGGGGTGAGTGAGGGGGTGAGTGAGGGGGTGGGTGAGCGGGTGGGTGAGGGGGTGAGTGAGGGGGTGAGTGAGGGGGTGGGTGAGGGGGTGGGTGAGGGGGTGAGTGAGGGGGTGAGTGAGGGGGTGAGTGAGGGGGTGAGTGAGCGGGTGGGTGAGGGGGTGAGTGAGGGGGTGAGTGAGGGGGTGGGTGAGGGGGTGGGTGAGGGGGTGGGTGAGGGGGTGAGTGAGGGGGTGAGTGAGGGGGTGGGTGAGGGGGTGAGTGAGGGGGTGGGTGAGGGGGTGGGTGAGGGGGTGGCCGGGTGAGCAATCAAGTGTGTGAATGTGTCAGTGTGTGTGTGGGTTTGTGAGTGTGTGAATGTGTGGGATTGTGAGTATGTGTGTGGGTGTCTGAGTGTGTGTTTGAGTGTGTGGAAATGTGTGGGAGTGTGTGTGTGGGTTTGTGAATGTGAGTGTGAATGTGTGTGAATGTGTGTGTGAGTGTGGGTGTGTGTGCGTGCATGCGTGAGTGTGTGAATGTGTGTGTGAGTGCGTGGTGGGAGTGTGTAGGGTTTGTGAGTGCGAGTGTGTGAATGAGTGTGAATGCGTACGTGAGTGTGGGTGAATGTGTGTGTGAGTGTGTGTGCGTGGGTTTGTGAGTGTGATTGTGTGAATGTGTGTGTGTGTGTGGGAGTGTGTGTGTGGGTTTGTGAGTTTGAGAGTGTGAATGTGTGTGTGAGTATGGGTGTGTGCGCACATGTGTGTGTGAGTGAAGTCCCAGAGCTGCGGGGGAGTCAGGGCGAGTCATGGTCTGCATTGGAGGGGAGGTGGGTACTATAGATATGGAAAGTGATTCACATTTTTTGATCATGACTGTCATGAGATCAAGGCCTGACCAAGTTATTTGTTTTGCTCTTATTGACATGAATAAGCAGCAAACCAGCAGGAAAAATACGAAAACTGTCTGCAATTTCAAGCTTAATCTGCCTATTTCACAGTCACAAGGCAAAAAAAAAGTTCTAAACCCAGACAGCACCTCTCTGTGGCACTTTCTAGCTTATTACTTCTTCCAGTGCTTGCTCTGTGCGAGGCACACATCCATTCAATTTGAAAGCTTTGTGGAAACATTTGTTTTCATTATTCCTGACCATGGGCTTTACTTTCTCATTCCTTGTCTCCACCACATTCCAGCTCCCTTGGACAGTAAGAATCCAGAATTCACACAGAAACTTACGCATGCAAATCAAAGCTCAAAACAAGACTTTTGTGACAGTAACCTCAAGTATAATAACACAAGATCAAAAAAGTCACATCACCCGTGGGATGGATAAATTATCTCGATGATGAATATGAATTAAAGGGATTGTGCTGTCAGGAATGAGAGTCAGAGCTGGTACATGTTTAGAAACATAGAACAGGAGAGGCTGGTTTATACCAGTGAAAAACACAAAGTGCTGGAGTAACTCAATGGGTCAGGTAGCATGTGTAGGAAGGAACTGCAGATGCTGGTTTACATCAGAGATAGACACAAAATGCTGGAGTAACTCAGGGGGTCAGGCAACTTATCTGGAGAAGAGAAATAGGTGACGTTTGGGTCGACACCCTTCTTCAGACTCCCAGGAGGAAAGAGATAGGTGACATTTCGTGTCGGGACCCTTCTTCAAACTGTTTTATTAGCTGGTTTGTGTATATTTAGGTCCCTGAGAGATGTTCTGTGTAATTCCATCTTGAGTTAACAGCTAATTAGATTGCAGTGGGTCTCAAATATATGTAGTTGCCTCTCTTAGGGTTGCCTCTTTGCTATAGTCGAGGAGCTTGCATGCACAAGATCGTGAGGACTAAACTATCTGGTGCTCTGCTCCTGGCAGGGTTGCCCATGATGGACAGTCGAGGGAGAACATGCTGACAAAGAGTGGCCCAAAAAGAAGCCCACAACAGTGAAGCAGGTGCAGGATGGTGGCTGGCCAGTAGGTGGAGCATCACAACGGCTGCAAAGGCAAAAGATGGCTGTAGCAGGAAGAGACCCAACTCTCTTGGTGTCCACGATCTTTGGGCCTAAGTCTGTCTTTGTTGTGTTGTGGCTGTCCATGCACCGACCTTCCCATGTTAAAATATGTCCCGCGCAGGCTTCCACCTGGAGGGACAGATCGTCTGCACATCTTTGTAAGAGATCTGTGGAGACCATGAGGAGGACAGTGATCGTCTGGCATCTCCCAACCATGAACTGACAAACAGGTGGTGGTTGTCAGATTTAGTCGCTGGATCACAAGATCCTTCTCTGTGGATTGTCACCTTGTCTTGGTGGAGAAGCTTGTGTGGTCCTGAGATCCTAAGAGCAATGCCGTCTGCAGCTATGCTCCTGGTAAGGTCACCCATGGCGGTAAGGTCGAGGGGGAGGTCTCTGACAAAGAGCAATCCAACCAAGACCTCAACGGGAAACAGGCGTAGGATGATGGCGCACTTTAGTGGAGCGTCACAACGGCTGGGAAGGCGGATGAAGGCTGCAGCAGAAAAGGGTCTCCAGTCGTCTTGGACTCCATGCCACTGGATCCTGACCCAGATCTGTCAAGGACCGTGTGGTGGCTGTCTGTGCCCAGTCTCCCCACGTTAAACAAAGTCACGCACAGGCGTTCTCCATATAGGGAATCCACCCTAACACCCTGGATTAAGTGCCATGGCTATCAACAAGTGGTGACGGGGGCAGGATTGTGAGATCTGGAAGCTCCTAGTCATGAGCTGGCACATCAGGCGGTGGGTGCTAGATTCAGTCATTGGACTCTTGGAACGAGGCAGAAGAGCCCTTCGGCAGCTGCACCCACGACTGAGCAGTCCTCTTAGGATCCACTCTGCTCACCCCACTTGGGAAAGGGCTAGAAAATGTGCCCTAAAAATAGCCTGCCTCAAACATACCGACTGGATTACCGCGTCCCAGAGGTATCACCACACGCGGTCAGAAACACAGAAATATGAATATGAATTGAGCATGGAATGTGCGCACATTGATTAATAGTGTAGCAGTAACAGACCAGAGAGGAGAACCGCGATCATCGCTGGAGAACTGAGAAGATGCCGGATTAACATAGCTGCCCTTTCTGAAACCTGGCGGGCAGGACGAAGGACAACTGAAGGAGGAGAAATGTGGCTACACTTTCTTCTGGAAAAGAAAAGCTGCTGATGAGCCCAGGATCCATGGTGTTGGGTTTGCCATCAGGAACCAGCACATCAGCCACCTCTCTGAACTTCCTGTGGGAATCAGTGAGCGTCTCATGACCATCCGTCTGGTGCTTGCCAACAATCTGATGGCAACAGTTGTGAGTGCCTATGCCCTACTTTAGACTCTGAAGAGGAAGCAAAAGAGACCTTCTATGCCCGCTTGGATGAGACACTGTCTAAAATCCCCAGGGAGGATAAGATTATTCTCCTAGGAGACTTCAACGCCAGGGTCGGCCGGGACCAACACCTCTGGAAGGGTACCATAGGAAAGGAAGGCATCGGGAACATCAACTCCAATGGAGCTCTGCTTCTCAGCAAATGTGCTCAGCATGACCTCATCATCACTACCACCTTCTTTCACCAGAAAAACAAACTTAAGGCATCTTGGAGACACCCACACTCCAAACAGTGGCATTTCATTGACTATGTCATCGTACGAGCCAGGGACTGCCGTGATGTGACCATCACAAGGGCCGTGATCGATGCAGATGACTGCTGGACAGATCATCCGCCTCACCCGCTCCATGATGTCCATCAAACTCAAAAGGAAGTGGAGGATTCAAACAAAGTAAATCCGGCCAAGGCTGAACCTTGAAAGCCTGGAGGAAACTGCTACCCAGCAGTGATTTCAGGCTTCTCTTGGGGAAGTCTCCAACAGGAATATCCTGATGATATTGAAGGGCCCTGGAGCCGGCTGAAATCCACCATCCTTGATACCTGTTAAAACACCCTTGGGTGCAAGTCCAGAAAACACCAGGACTGGTTTGATGAGAATGACACAGAGATAGAACAGCTCATCTCCAAGAAAAGGAAAGCCTTTCGTGCCTGGCAAAATGATGTAACCTGCAAGGCCAAAAGAGCGGCTCAGTCCAGAGCCAAAGCGGACGTCCAGAGCCGGGTGAGGGAGCTAAAGAATTCTTGGTGGACAGATAAGGCTCTGGAAATCCAGAGACTGGCAGACTCGGGTAACACAAGAGGCTTCTTCAGCGCTACTAAGAACATCAAGAACAGAGGCCCAAGAGCCGTTGAAGAGATCGCAGAGGGAGGAGCTACACACGACCGGTAGGAGTTAAAAAGGAGCGCGGGGCTTGTTCCTTACAGAGGCCCAAGAGCCGTTGGAGAGATCGCAGAGGGAGGAGCTACACACGACCGGTAGGAGTTAAAAAGGAGCGCGGGGCTTGTTCCTTACAGAGGCCCAAGAGCCGTTGGAGAGATCGCAGAGGGAGGAGCTACACACGACCGGTAGGAGTTAAAAAGGAGCGCGGGGCTTGTTCCTTACAGAGGCCCAAGAGCCGTTCGAGAGGTTGCAGAGGGAGCAGCTACACCTGAGCGGTAGGAGATAAAGAGGAGCGCGGGGCTTGCTTCTACAGAGGCCCGAGAGCCGTTGGAGAGGTCGCAGAGGGAGGAGCTACACCCGAGCGGTAGGATTTAAAGAGGAGCCGAAATCTGTAACGTTCCAAGTTCCACTTCCAAAACAAGTGGGTTTGAGGAAGCCGCTGATTGGTGGAAGCAGACAAGAGGGAGCAGCTGATTGGGAGTCAGTTTGTTTTGTATTGTAGCAGTTTGTTTTGTATTATATCCAGGGTAAGGGGAGTATGAGGGCCAGGGCAGTTTACTGTTCTGGATGTCAGATGTGGGAAGTCATGGAGTCTGATAGCCCTCCAGACGTCCACATCTGCGTCAGGTGTATCGAGATGGGGCTCCTAATGGACCGTATTAGGAACCTGGAGCAGCAGCTCGATGACCTCCGTCCGGTCAGGGAGAGCGAGGAAGTCATCGAGAGGAGTTACAGGGATGTGGTCACTCCAACACCACAGGAGGCAGGCAAGTGGATCACGGTTGGGAGAGGCAAGGGGCACAGGCAGGGACTAGAGAGTACCCCGGTGGCTGTACACCTTGACAATAAGTACTCCTGTTTGAGCACTGTTGGGGTGGACAGCCTACCTGGGGGTAGCGACAGCGGCCGGGCCTCCGGTATAGAGACCGGTCCTGTTGCTCAGAAGGGTAAGGAAAAGAAGAGGAGGGCAATATTAATAGGGGACTCTATAGTTAGGGGGTCAGACAGGCGATTCTGTGGATGCAGTCGGGAGACCCGGATGGTAGTTTGCCTCCCTGGTGCCAGGGTCTGTGATGTGTCTCAACGTGTCCAAGACATCCTGAAAGGGCAGGGAGAGGAGCCCGAAGTCGTGATACATATAGGTACCAATGACATAGGTAAAAAAAGAGAAGAGGTCCTGAAAGGAGAATTTAGGGAGTTAGGAGGGGAGTTAAAGACAAGGACAGCGAAGGTAACAATCTCGGGATTACTGCCTGTGCCACGCGACAGTGAGAGTAGGAATGGAGCGAGGTGGAGGATAAATGCGTGGCTGAAGGACTGGTGCAGAAGGCAGGGATTCAAATTTCTGGATCATTGGGACCTCTTTTGTGGAAGGTTCGACCTGTACAAAAAGGATGGGTTGCACTTGAACCTGAGGGGGACCGATATCCTGGCGGGGAGATCTGCAAAGGCTACTGGGGAGACTTTAAATGGTTGGGGGGAGGGACTCAAATAGAGAATGCTATTAGACTGTGTGAGGCAGGAGGCAGAGAAGGAAAGCACTCAGACCCAACATGTAGGGGGTAAAGAAGAAAACAATAATATACAGAGAATAAGAGGTGGCGGGGTTCTTAAATGGGTGAGCAGAGAAACAGAGGGGTGCAAAATGCGGGCGGAAGCAATAGGTAGCAAGGTGAAAAGTAAAAGTGGCAGGCAGACAAAGCCAGGGCAAAAATCAAAAAGAGTTCTCAGCAACTGCGGCTCTGAGTCCGAGCCCTTCACTATGGAAACGGGGGTTAAACAGGGATGCATCATCGCACCCACCCTGTTTGTCGTCTTCATTGCTGCCATACTTCACCTCATTGGTGAAGAGCTGCCACAGGGGATCCCAATCCTCTACAGAACTGATGGTGGCTCTTCAACCTTAATAGGCTCAGTAACGCCGCCATCATGGAGCTTCAGTACGCGGACCACTGCGCCATTGCAGCACACTCTGCAGAAGACCTTCAGGGCATCCTGAATGCCTTTGCCAAGTCATACAGAGCCATGGGCCTAGCCTTAAATATCAAGAAGACCCAGGTTCTACATCAACCTCCACCCAACCAGCCGTCTACCGGGCCCACTATAAAAGTGGACGACACCACTCTTGAAAATGTTGACCACTTCCCCTAACTCAAAAGGTGACATTGACTCCGAGGTCAACCATCGCCTGAGTTGTGCCAGCGGAGCCTACGCCAGACTGAGGAGAAGAGTCTTTGAAGACCCAGACCTAAAGGCCCAAACAAAACTGCTGGTCTACAGAGCCGTTGTCCTCTCCACCCTGTTATATGGAGCCGAGTCATGGACCACCTACAGCAGGCACCTGAGAGCCCTGGAACAATACCATCAAAGATCCTTACGAAAGATTCTGAGGATCAGCTGGGAGGACAAACGCACCAACATCAGCATTGTGGAGGAAGCCAACATGACCAGCATCACCACCACAATAATGCAGCACCAACTTCGATGTACTGGCCATGTCATCCGCATGTCCAATACACGTCTCCCTAAACAAATCCTGTACTCTCAACTGAAGGAAGGTCGGCGAGCCCCCGGCAGGCCAAAGAAACGCTTCAAGGACAACATCAAAAACAGTCTGAAGAAATTCCACATCACATCGAGCAACTGGGAGCACATTACACTGGACAGGCGCTCCTGAGGGAAATCCGTGCAGGAAGGAGCTGCACTTCATGAAATGGAACTACGCCGTGTCACAGAGACAAAGCGACAGCACCGTAAGGAGAGAGAGAAGGGGGCTCGATGACTACCAACCACCGCCAGTCTCCACTGCCCACGTTGCACCAAGGTGTGTGGATCGCGGATCGACCTCTACAGACATCTGCAGACCCACAAGTAGACGACCCTATGGAGAGGAGAGGACAGTCATACTCATTTTGAGTGACCTCCGATGATGATGAAACCTTCTCCCCCCCCCCCCCTCATCTTAAACCCATGTCCTCCGGTTCACGATTCACCCACTCTGGGCAAGAGACTCTGTGCTTCTCCCTGATCTAGTCCTCTAGCGATTATAATAGAGCCGTCCATAAGGGAATAACGTTTAGTGCAAGATAAAGCCAGTAAAGTTTGGTCAAAGATAGTACGATAGTAGTTCAGGACTGCTCTCTGGTTGTGGTAGCATGGTCCAGTTGTCTGTTAACAGCTGGGAAGAAACTCTCCCTAAATCTGGAAGTGTGCGTTTTCACACTTCTGTACCTCATGCCCGATTGGAGAGGGGGAAAGAGGGAGTGGCTGGGGTGCGACTCATCTTTGATTATGCTGCTGGCCTTGCCGAGGCAGCGTGAGGTGTAGATGGAGTCAACCGGCCAACATGCCCAATCGACACTAGTCCCACCTGCCTGCGTTTGGTCTATATCCCTCTAAACCTGGCCTATCCATGTACCTGTCCAACTGTTTCTTAAACACTACGCCCGTGCCTCAACTACCTCCTCCGGCAGCTCGTTCCATACACCTACCACCCTTTGTATGAAAATGTTATCCCTCAGGTTCCTACTAAATCTTCCTCCCCTCCCCACTCAGCACCTCCCCTCCTCTCCCTCATCTTAAACCTATGTCCTTTGATGCTCGATTCCCCTACTCTGGGCAAGAGAATCTGTGCATCTACCCGATCAATTCCTCTCATGTTTTTACACACCTCTATAGGATCACCCCTCATCCTCCTGCGCTCCAAGGAATAGACTCCCAGACTGCTCAATCTCTCCCTGTAGCTCAGGCCTTCAATCCAGGAGGACAAGAGTAGGAGACGTTTCTAGTGAGGTACATCTTTTATTTGCTATCGTCCTCATGATTTTCATTGCCTGTATAACTCATTATTACCTACCCCAGAGCCAACAACTGATCATCGTTGCTTTTGCATAACTTTCATTCATTTGTACCATGTATATCTCTTGTTTCCCTCTCCCCAACTCTCCGTCTGAAGATGGGTCTTGACCCGAAATGTCACTTATTCTTTTTCTCCAGAGATGCAGCCTGACCCGCTGAGTTACTCCAGCGTTTTGTACCTATCCATGTTCTCCAGAGATGCTGCCTGACCCGCTGAGTTACTCCAGTACTTTGTACCTGTCCATGTTCTCCAGAGATGCTGCCTGACCCGCTGAGTTACTCCAGCATATTATACTTATCCATGTTCTCCAGAGATGCTGCCTGACCCGCTGAGTTACTCCAGCATATTATACTTATCCATGTTCTCCAGAGATGCTGCCTGACCCGCTGAGTTACTCCAGCACTTTGTACCTGTCCATGTTCTCCAGAGATGCTGCCTGACCCGCTGAGTTACTCCAGCATATTATACTTATCCATGTTCTCCAGAGATGCTGCCTGACCCGCTGAGTTACTCCAGTACTTTGTACCTGTCCATGTTCTCCAGAGATGCTGCCTGACCCGCTGAGTTACTCCAGTACTTTGTACCTGTCCATGTTCTCCAGAGATGCTGCCTGACCCGCTGAGTTACTCCAGCATATTATACTTATCCATGTTCTCCAGAGATGCTGCCTGACCCGCTGAGTTACTCCAGCACTTTGTACCTGTCATGAATGTTGATATCTTGTTTCAATGAAAAGGCGATATTGGATCACCTTTATACCAAACACGTGGTTCACGTTCACAAGATCACATTATTGCAGTAGAATAAGGCCATTTGGCCCATCAAGTCCATCATTCAACCATGGCTGATCTCTGCCTCCTAATCCCATTTTCCTGCCTTCTCCCCATAACCCTTGCCACCCGTTCTAATCAAGAACTTGTTTATCTCTGCCTTAAAAATATCCATTGACTTGGCCTCCGCAGCCCTCTGTGGCAATGAGTTCCACAAATTGACTACCCTCTGACTAAAGAAATTCCAATGAGGTCCCCCCGTCAACCTTCTAAACTCCAGTGAGTAGAGGCCCAGTGCTATTAAGCGCTCATTATATGTTCACACACTCATTCCTGGAATCATTCTTATAAACTCCTCTGGACCCTCTCCAGAGCCAGCACATCCTTCCTCAGATATGGGGTCCAAATTTGCTCACAATGCTCCAAATGCAGCCTGACCAGCGCCTTATAGAGCCTCAGCATTACATCCCTGTTTATGTATTCCATATAAATGCCAGCATTAAATTTGCTTTCCTTCCTACCGATTTAACTTACAAATTAACTTTTTGCGAGTCCTGCACCAGCACTCCCAAGTCCCTTTGCACCTCCGATTTCTGGATTCTCTCTCCATTTAGAAAATAATCTGCACCTTTACTCTTATTACCAAAATGCATGACTCCTCCTTTGCACACTGAATTTCATCTGCTACTTCTCTGCCCACTCTCCTAACCTGTCCAAGTCCTTCTGCAGACTTCTCTACACTACACATCATCTGCAAACTTGGCCACATCGCCTTCAATCCCCTTATCCAAATCATTAATATACAATGTATCATCAAGGACCCACACCATCCTGGCCACACACTCATCTCCCCGCTACCTTCAGGTAGAAGGTACAGGAGCCTGAAGACTGCAACGACCAGGTTCAGGAATAGCTACTTCCCCACAGCCATCAGGCTATTAAAATTGGCTCGGACAAAACTTTGAACATTAATAGCCCATTATCTGTTTATTTGCACCTTATCTGTTTATTTATTCATGTGTATATATATTTATATAATGGTATATGGACACACTGATCTGTTCTGTAGTCATGCCTACTATGTTCTGTTGTGCTGAAGCAAAGCTAGAATTTCATTGTCCTATCAGGGACACATGACAATAAACTCTCTTGAATCTTGATCTTGACGTTAAGTGAAGCGGCCCCAGCACCGACCCTTGCGGAACTCCACTGGTCACTGGCAGCAAACCTGAAAAAGCGACTTTTATTGCAACTCTTTGCCTTCTGCCATCCAGCCAGTCCGCTATCCATGCTAGTATCTTCCCTTTAATACTATGGTCTCTCATCTTCCCCAGCAGCAAGACGTGAGGCACCTTATTGAAGACTTTCTGAAAATCTAGGGAAAGAAACATAGAAATGTAGAAAATAGGTGCAGGAGTAGGCCATTTGGCCCTGCGAGCCAGCACAGCCATTCAATATGATTATGTCTGATCATCCAAAATTAGTACCCCGTTCCTGCTTTTTCCCCATATCCCTTGATTCTGTTAGCCCTAAGAGCTTAACTCTCTCTTGAAAACATCCAGTGAATTGGCCTCCACTGCCTTCTGTGGCAGAGATTTCTACAGATTCACAACTCTCTGGGTGAAAAGGTTTTTCCTCATCTCAGTCCTAAATGGCTGACCCCTTATCAGTGGTGGATCTAGTTGAAGAGAGGCCCTAGGCTATTCCACTTGTGAGGTCCCTTCCAATCCCCCACCCCCACGACTAGAGGAAGATAGAAGAGTGTTTTAAATAATTTGAGTAAAGCCAAGGATGATGACGGGTGTTTAAAATTCCGCAATTCACACTTCCTTCTCTAAAGGACATAAAATGTTATTGTTAGATACCGTAGTGATTGAAAACAAATGCATCAATGTTAAAACTGAACTTTGTAAACATTTTGTGGATTAAGCAGGAATTTTTAGGAAAATACCAGTGAGGTACGTGTGCGGCACAGCCGCCGACAGTGAGGTACGTGTGCGGCACAGCCGCCGCCAGTGAGGTACGTGTGCGGCACGGCCGCCGCCACAGCCCCGTGATCCGAAAGACGTCATCAGCTGAAACCGCAAGCTCGTTGAACCGGCCGTACTTGGCCCCCTGCGCAGCATCCATGCGGCGCTCTCGTGGTTGCCGTGCGGTCCCCTCTTCACCGCCAACGACCGCAAACCCGTGGGACAGAGCCTTAAGTTGGTCACTCTCAATGCACAGACTGCTCAGTACAGACAACCTCTCTAGACACATTGTGGCCCTTCATTCATTTTTAATTCTTTTGAGTCTTGAAAAAGACCTCTCTCCCGAGCAGTTAGTGACCATTAAGCTAAGAAACAGCCGCAGGATTGCTTCCACATTGGGGAAGGCCATCTGAATTGTTTCCTTGTATATAATTTGATAAAGGTCTGTATGAGACAGAGAGTGCTCTTCTGTAGGCCTATGGCTTTGTCACACATACAAGTGAAAGTGCAAAAGTTCATCAGTAAGTTTCAGGTCAACATCTTCTGGGTATGCTTCCATCAACAGTTCAACACCTTGCTGAATTTCTTGCTTAGATGCGGTCAGATTAGCATGAAAGGAAAACATTTGTGCAACATCACTGTACACAGTAGCTCTTCTTCTTAAATTGGTTTCAAGTGCATCTAGTATAAGAATAAAGGATTTTATCCTACACTTACTCTTGAAGAGAGTTTATCTAAAGCATCAGGACCAGGGGTGCACTTCCATCATTTCCTTGCCATTTCCTTACTCTTTGTCTCCTTGTGACAGTTCTGTAGTTAACATTTGGCAAGGTGGCCTTTGTTTGTTGCTCAAGCTCATCAAAATCGTCTCTAACTTTGCTTTTAAATTCCTGAAATGAACTGTACAAACTTGCACAAATACTCAATAACAGTTTGGATTTCTGAATGGCTTTGTTGACCTTGTGAAAATGAACTAGCACACAGGTCCAAAAATGCAGCATAAACACAAATTCCAGTTCTTCCATTTTCTGCAAAAGATTGTTAGCTTGAAGCCTGGTATCACCCTTCACATTAACATCAGAGTACAAATGACGGAGGGCATCAGTGATAGCACTGTAACTTTCCAAAATAGCTTCTGTGGCTTTTGCATGTACCTCCCACCTAGTGTCTGATAAATATTTATGCACTTTTGACTGAGGTTGCAAAAATGATTTTAGAACTGCTTTAGAACAGCTTTTCATCCCCCACTCTTTGTGGAGGATGAAAAGAAGGTATACATTTCATTGATAATTTCAAAAAGTTCACTGCATCAAGGCAGCAATCAACAGCTGAACGACCCACCAAATTTAATGAGTGACCAACGCATGGAATAAATCTTGAAAATTTGTTTTTTTTCGATGATTTTTTGCTGCATACCCTCGTACCTACCAGCCATGTTGACAGCATTATCATAAGACTGCCCTCGGCATTTTCTAAAGTCAATTTCAAGCTCAGTAGTGAGATAGTTAAACACTAAACCAGCCATGCTTTCTCCTGTGTGGTCTTTTATCTCAAGGAAAGTTTAAAAAAATCTCTCACTTGGTAAACCATCTTCAGGTGATACATATCTGATAATTAAAGTCAACTGATCAGAATGTGAAATGTCAGGGGTGGAATCCACTGACAAACTGAAATATCCAGCCTTTTTCAAGTCAGCCAGAATTGCATCCTTAACTTTTTTTGCCATGAGTTGAATCATTTCCTCACATACAGTTTTTGACAAATAAGAGGGATTTCCTGATCCGGAGTTTCCATGTGATTGAAATGAGCCAGTAAAAATTGATCAAATTTTGCGACTGGCTCTGAAAGACCAAGATAATTGCCGTTATTTGGGGATCCAAATTGTTCATTGTCTACTCTGAATGGTAAGCCTTGTTCTGCAAGAGTGCATATTACAGCGATAATTCTCTCCATGACATGCCGGCAGTACTGCTGTTCTGCTTTTATTTGTTCCTCTAGCTTTGAAGTTAATGTTTGCCCTCGCTTTCTTGTTAGGTAGGTTAAGTTCAACATGACATTCCTGTGCTTCTCTGAGTTTTCATGAGTTTCGATAAGACAGGGGTTTTGCCAATCATCAAACCCTTCAGAAGCTAAAGATGTAGCAGAAGATGCAATGTTTGGAAAGAGTTTACAGACAAAGCAATATATCCGGCCTTTTGAGGGAGAATACACAAGCCACTCTCGGCTATATGTTTCTCCATTGACTTTTGTTGAATAAAAAAGAGCTTTTGTGCAAAACCTCGACTGCTTTTTATACACACGCTTGGCATTTGAAAATGGTCCACAATGAAGCTGAACTTGAGCGGGGCCCCTTTCTACCCAATAGGAGTTGTCCTCATGTGATAATTCTGTCCACAAACCAACGTCTGTTACAGTAGATCTATGTTTGGCATCATCTATGTCTGAGTCAGGAATACCTTGGACTTGGCCTACCTTACCAGGTGTGAGCTGAAAATTCTGACTATCCATGTTATTTTCTTGTCGCTCTTTAGCCTCTCCCTGTCCATTAAGTGATTCCTGAATTAGTTCTATATTTTCATTTTGAGCCGGCATCATGGCTGCTTTCTCATATTCAGCTTGCTGATCCACGTCCTGTTTCGCTGTTTCTGTTTTAGGGTGGGTTTCTTCTGGTTGAATGCCAGTAATCGGCTGGATAGCTCCACCACACTGATTTCCTTGTGTTAGTATCAATGTATCTGTTTCACCACTGGCACTTGTTGCCTCTGTCAGTGGCTGATCCAAGAGAGCAGTGATCGGTCTTAACTTCTTTAACATATCATTTTCAAGTCTCTTTCTCTTGCGCTTGCGAGCACCACTTTCAAATCTTTTACTCATGCTCAGATTAGAATCTGAAAATAAAAAGTAAAATTAACCTTCAACAGTTATTAGAAAGGAAAACATGAAGGGGCGTTCTCACAAAATAAGATCCACTTGAGTGAAGAAAAAAAAATTCTTTATAATATTTGGGAAATATTTCTTAAAGAATTGTTCCTTATTGACAATTATTTTGCAAAATCTGAATGAAATCTGAATCAAATCTGCTTCCAAAAACCGTTTACAAAACGACTGCTTTTTCCTATCGTTAACAAAGATGCTACAAATAAGCTTAGTTTTATTACTAACCTGACAGTGGCAGCCACAACACTACACAGTAGGTTTCTAGCAATGATTATCAGCTCTACCCCTAGCATCACTCCTTGCCAACGTTCAAACATCTTTGCACGTTCCTACTTACCTCTGAATTTTGACTTTTGAAGCCTGCAAGTATCCAAAGATGTTCCCTGCACCCGCCATCGCTGCTTACTGGAGCACGTGTGTAAGTTTGCCGGACCCCGGTGCCACCAGATTGACACCGATGTGCAGCCGTACGTGGCCAATGAGATAAGGGGCCGGAAAGCAGCGCTTTAAAAAAAATTATGTATTGCCAGTGCTAGTGTCGAGTTATCGGCTTAAAACAGTATTATTCTGAAATGGAGGGCAAGGAAAATTACTGAAGGGTTGTTTAGAGACTACAGTCCGTTGTGACAGCATATGTGAGAAAGGCCTATGACAGTGTCAAAAATATTATACACCTTGGCCAGAGGCCCCCTAGATGTTGAGGCCCTAGGCTTCAGCCTACCAGGCCTGTAGGTAAATCCGGCACTGCCCCTTATTCTTATAAGAAGGGTCTTGACCCGAAACGTCACCTATTCCTTCGCTCCATAGAAGCTGCCTCACCCACTGAGTTTCTCCAGCATTTTTGTCTACCTTCGATTTTTCCAGCATCAGCAGTTCTTTCTTAAACAAACCCATTATTCTTAAACTGTGACCACTGGTTCTGGACTCCACAAACATCAGGAACATTCTTCCTGCATCTACCCTGTCTAATCCCTTAAGAATTTTATATATTTCTATAAGATGCCCTCTCATCCTTCTAAATTCCAGTGAATACAAGCCCAGTCGATCCATTCTTTCATCCTATGACTGTCCTCCATCCAGGGAATTAACCTGGTGAACCTACGCTGCACTCCCTCAATAGCAAGAATGTCCTTCCTCAAATTAGGTGACCAAAACTGCACACAATACTCCAGATGCGGTCTCACTAGGGCCCTGTACAACTGCAATAGGACCACCTTGCTCCTTTTCTCAAATCCTCTCGCTATGAAGGCCAACATGCCATTTGCTTTCTTCACTGCTTTCTTTCATCCACAGCCACCCCTCTGTCTGTCCTGGTATTAACTTCCTCAAAGAACTCCAGCAGATTTGTCAGGCAAGATCTTCCCTTCACAAAACCATGCTGACTTCGGCCCATTTTATCGTGAACATCTAAGTACTGCGTAACCTCTTCCTTTACAATTGATTCTAAAATCTTACCAACCACCGAAGTCAGGCTAACCGGCCTATAGTTTCCGCTCTTCTGCTTTGCTGCCTTCTTGTACAGCGGGATGATATTCGCAAATTTCCCATCTTCATGAACCACTCCTAACTCTAGTGATTCTTGAAATATCACAACTAATGCCTCCATAATCTCTGAGGCCAGATGAGCTGTTGGCAGGCACATGGATAGGACAGGTTTGGAGGGATATGGGCCAAATGTGGGCAGGTGGCAGTAATGTAGCTGGCAACTTCTACAGGTGCACAGTAGAGAGCATGCTGACCGGTTGCATCGTGGCTTGGTTCGGCAACTTGAGCGCCCTGGAGAGGAAAAGACTACAAAAAGTAGTAAACACTGCCCAGTCCATCATCGGCTCTGACCTCCCTACCATCAAGGAGATCTATCACAGTCGCTGTCTCAAAAAGGGAGGCAGTATCATCAAGGACCCACACCATCCTGGCCACACACCCATCTCCCTACTACCTTCAGGTAGAAGGTACAGGAGCCTGAAGACTGCAACGACCAAGTTCAGGAATAGTTACTTCCCCACAGCCATCAGGCTATTAAACCTGGCTCGGACATAACACTGAACTTTATTAGCCAATACTGTTATTTGCACTTTATCAGAATATTGATTCATGTGTGTATATATTTATAGAATGCCTTGTAGTCAATGCCTACTATGTTCTGTTGTGCTGAAGCAAAGCAAGAATTTCATTGTCCTATCAGGGACACATGACAATAAACTCACTTGAACTTGACTTGAACTTGAACATGTTGGCCATTGAAAGCAAGTTGAGCCGAAGGGCCTGTTTCCACACTGGATCACTCTATGACTCTCTATCACTATGATTCTAAGGCTCTGTAACTCTATGGCTCTATGAGAAGGCAGGAGAATGGGGTTAGGAGGGAGAGATAGATCAGCCATGATTGAATGGCGGAGTAGACATTCAGCTATCTATTTCTGCTCCTATCACTTATGACCTTATGATGTTTTGAGGGACGTGTCAGTGTGTGTCTACTCACATTCTACAGTGAGTGTCACATCCCTCTCTGCTGTCCCGTGTTCATTCTCTGCCACACACTGATCCTGCCTTGTCAGCTGGGGGAACTCCATCCACAGCTCATTGCTGGAACGTGTTGCTTAAACAGCTCGTTGCTTAAACGCTGCCTCATTCTACCTCCTCTGGCAGCTCGTTCCAGACACCAACAAACCTTTGTATGAAAAAGTCACCCCCTAGATTCCTATTAAATCTTTCCCCCTTCACCTTGAGCCTATGCCCTCTGGTCCTCGATTCACCTACTTTGGGCAGGAGACTCGGTGCGTCTACCCGATCTATTCCTCTCATGATTTTATACGCCTCTATAAGATCACCCCTCATCCTCCTGCGCTCCTTGAATAGAGTCCCAGCCTGCTCAACCTCTCCCTATAGCTCAGGCCCTCGAGTCCTGGCCACATCCTCGTAAATCTTATCTGTACCCTTTGCTGCTTCACAACATCTTTCCTATATTTTCCTCTCTCCTCTTCTAAGATGAGGAAGATTAGATCAAGTTATTTGAAGCATTATGTGCAGTTCTGGTCACCCCATTACAGGAAGGATGTGGCCAGGGTGCAGAATGCTGCCTGGATTAGAGAGTATTAGCAATAAGGAGTTTTAAGGAGGGCTCAGTGGTTGAAAGGTAGAGTTGTTGCTCACAGCACCAGAGAGCCGGGTTTGATCCTGACTACGGATGCTTGTCTGTCGGGAGTTTGTAAGTTCACCTCATGACCTGTGTGGGTTATCTCCAGGTGTTCCGGTTTCCTCCCACTCAAGTCGTACAGATTTGTAGGTTAGTTGACATGGTATGTTTTTAAATTGTCCCTAGTGTGGGTGGGATAGTGTAACTGTGCGGGGATTGCTGGTCGGCGCGGACATGGTGGGCCGAAGGGCATATTTACTTGCTTTATCTCTAAACTAAACTAAACTAAAGAGGTTGGAAAGATTTGGATTGTTTTCTATGGATTTGATAAGTTCATAAGGTCATAAGTGAAAGGAGCAGAATTAGGCCATTCGGCCCATCATGTCTACTCCGCCATTCAATCATGGCTGATCTATCTCTCCCTCCTAACCCCATTCTCCTGCCTTCCCATAACCCTTGACACCCGTACTAATCAATAATCTATCTATCTCTGCCTTAAATATATCCACTGACTTGGTCTCTGCCGCTGTCTGTGGCAATGAATTCCACAGATTCACCACCCAGTTCAAAGGCTGAGGGGAGACCTGATAGAAATATATAAAACTATGAGATGCACAGAGAAGGTAGACAGTCAGAATCTTTTTCCCATGGTGCAAATGTCAAAGTTGAGAGGGCAGAGCTTTAAGGTGAGAGGGGAAAATCGTAAAGGAGATGTGTGGGGCAAGTTTTACAATACGATACGACACGATGGAACTTTATTTAACCCAGGAGGGAAATTGATTTGCCAACAGTCATATAAACACAAAACACATGAAACATGAAATTAAAGTGACGAGTGGAAAGGCCTGGGGGATGTGCAAAGATTACGTGGGAGGTGGGTGGGGAGGGGAGTCAGTCTCAGTCTACCCCACAACAGAAGGCGGAGGAGTTGAACAGTTTGATAGCCACAGGGAAGAAAGATCTCCTGTGGCATTCTGTGCTGTATCTTGGTGGGACCAGTCTGTTGCTGAAGGTGGTCCTCAGGTTGATCAGTGTGTTACGGAAGGGGTGAGATGTATTTTCCAAGATGCTCCACAGTTTGAGGAGCATCCTCCCCTCCAAGACCATCTCCCGTGAATCCAACTCCGCCCCCAGGACGGAGCCGGCCTTCCTGATGAGTTTGTTGATCCCGTTGGCATCCGCGGCCTTCCCCTGCTGCACCAGTACACGGCACCGAAGAAGATGGCACTGGCCAACACCAATTGGTAGAACATATGCAGCTTCTTGCTGCAGATGTTGAAGGAGCGGAGCCTTCTCAGAAAGTACAGCCGGCTCTGTCCATTCTTGTACAGGGCCTCAGCGTTCTTGGACCAGTCCACTTTACTGAAGATAGACACCTAATGCTGGAGTAACTCAGCGGGACAGTCAGCATCTCTGGAGAGAAGGAATGGGTGAGGTTTCAGGTCGAGACCCTTCTCCAGACTGATGGTATTTGTACAAGGTATTTGTACTCCGTGGTAAACTGTTTAACAGACCATGGAGAGCATCTGCAACATGTTGCCAAGGGCGGTGATGGAGCAGATAGGACAGTTCCTTCTCTCCAGAGATGCTGCCTGTCCCACTGAGTTTACTCCAGCATTTTGCATTTGATCTCCTAGAAACATAGAAAAATAGATGCAGGAGTTGGCCAATCAGCCCTTCAAGCCAGCACTGCCATTCAATATGATCATGGCTGATCTACTAACATCAGTTCCCCCCCCCCTCCCCCCTTCCTGCTTTTTCCCCATATCCCTTGATTCCTTTAGCCCTAAGCGCTAAATCTAACTCTCTCCTGAAAAAAATCCAGTGAATTTGCCCACACCGGCCAACATGCCCCAGCTACACTAGTCCCACCTGCCTGCGCTTGGTCCATATCCCTCCAAACCCGGCCTATGCATATACCTGTCTATCTGTTTCGTACATGTTGGAATAGTCCCTGCTTCAACTACCTCATCGGGCAGCACGTTCCATACACCCACCACCCTCTGTGTGAAAAAGTTACCCCTCAGATTCCTATTAAATCTTTTCCCCCTCACCTTAAACCTATATCCTCTGATGTTCGATTCCCCCACTCTGGGCAAGAGACTCTGCATCTACCCGATCTAATCCTCTCATGATTTTATACACCACTATAAGACCACGTTACAGTTTAGTTTATTGTCATGTGTACCGAGGTACAGTGAAAAGCTTTTGTTGAGAGCTAACCAGTCAGTGTAAAGACCGTACATGATTACAATCAAGCCGTTTTTGACATGTTTAGATACATGATAAGGGAATAATGTTTAGTGCAAGGCAAAGCCAGCAAAGTCCAGTCAAGGATAGTCCGAGGGTCACCAATGAGGTAAATAGTAGTTCAGCACTGTTCTCTGGTTGTGGTTGGATGGTTCAAGGTGTATCTGTGGTTAGTTTAGTTCAGTTTAGTTTAATGTCACGTGTACCGAGGTACAGTGAAAAGCTTGTTCGCATGCTAACCGCAAGAAATGACAGAAAGTTGTGGACGCAGCCCAGACCATCACACAAACCAACCTCCTTACCATCGACTCCATCTGCACCTCACGCTGCCTCGGCAAGGCCAGCAGCATAATCAAGGACCAGTCTCACCCCAGCCACTCCCTCTTCTCCCCTCTCCCATCGGGCAAAAGGTACAGAAGTGTGAAAACGCACACCTCCAGATTCATGGACAGTTTCTTCCCAGCTGTTATCAGGCAACTGAAGCATTCTACTACAACTGGAGAGCAGTCCTGAACTACTATCTACCTCATTGGAGACCCTCGGACTATCTTTGATTGGACTTTGCTGGCTTTACCTTGCACTAAATGTTATTCCCTTATCATGTATCTGTACACTGGACGGCTCGATTGTAATCATGTATTGCCTTTCTGCTGACTGGATAGCATGCAACAAAAGCTTTTCACTGTACCTCGGTACACGTGACAATAAACTAAACTGTAAAAACTGAAAACACATCTCTGGTTGTTCTTACAGGTAAGAGCTTCAATATTTGGATCGTAGTTTTGCTTACAGCAGGGATAATACTGATCGCTGAGCTAGCTGGATTCTTCATCTACAAGTATATACAACGGTAAGTGTAAATAAATCCACATTTGTATTTCCAAATCCATCCCTTTGTCATCTGTTTCTTATGACTGCTTCTGTCAGGCTAATCTGTTCATAGACACAAAATGCTGGAGTAACTCATCGGGTCAGGCAGCATCTCTGGAGAAGGTGGATAGTTAGAAAGTGCTGGAGTAACTCAGCAGGTCAGGCAGCATCTATGGAGAACATGGATATGTAAAAAATGCTGGAATAACTCAGCGGGTCAGGCAGCATCTATGGAGAACATGGATAGGTAAAAAACGCTGGAATAACTCAGCAGGTCAGGCAGCATCCCTGGAGGTGAGGGAATAGGTGACATTTCAGGTTGGGACCTTCTTCAGACTGAAAGGTTGAGAAAGCCAGAACAAAACAGGGCCTGCACAGATGACCTTTGGACTATTGTGAGCCGTTTTGGGCCCCATATCTGACGAATGATGTGCTGGCTCTGGAGAGGGCCCAGAGGAGGTTTACGAGAATGATAGGGTTAACATATGATGACAGTGACGGCACTGGGCCTGTACTCGCTGGAGTTTAGAAGGATGAGGTGGAACCTAATTGAAATTTAATGAATAGTGAATGGCCAAGATAGAGTGGATGTGGAGAGGATGTTTCCACTAGTGAGAGAGTCTAGGACCAGAGGTCACAGCCTCAGAATTAAATGACGTGCCTTTAGGAAGGAGAAGAGGAGGAATTTCTTCAGTCAGAGGGTGGTGAATCTGTGGAATTCTTTGCCTCAGAAGGCTGTGGAGATCAAGTCAATTAATATGTTTAAGGCAGAGTGAGATAGGTTCTTGATCAGTACGGGTGTCAGGGTTATGGGGAGAGGCAGGAGAATGGGGTTAGGGGGGAGAGATTGATCAGCCATGATTGAATGGCGGAGTAGACTTGATGGGCAGATTGGCCTAATTCTGTTCCTTGAACTTATGAAGGGTGGAGCCCACAATGGCCCATTGTTGGCTGGGGAAGGTATACTAAAGACATGGATAGATGGATGCAAACAGTGGAACTAGGAGGACGACTAGGGTGGGGGAGGGGTGGGGGTGGAGAGAGGGGGGCAAGGAATGCAGTAGTTACATGAAATTTGAAAAATCGAGAGCATGGCCCCTGTTTGTAGTTGAAGAGTCCTAGAGTCACACAGTGTGGAAACAGGCCCTTCAGCCCAACTTGTCCATTTCGGCCAACATGCCCCATCTGCACTAGTCCCACATCCCTGCGTTTGATCCATATCCCTCTAAACCTGTCCTATCCATGTACCTGTCTAAATGTTTCTTAAACATTACGCCCATGACTCAACTACCTCCTCCAGCAGTTTGTTCCATACACCCACCACCCTTAGTGTGAAAATGTTAACCTTCAGGTTCCTATTAAATCTCCCCCCCCCCGACCCTCCCCTTAAATCTCTGACCTCTGGTCCTCGATTCCCCTACTTTGGGCAAAAGTCTCTGTACGTCTACCCGATCTACTCCTCTCATGATTTTAAACACCTCTATAAGATCATCCCTCATACTCCTGCGCTCCAAGGAATAGAGACCCAGCCTGCTCAACCTCTCCCTGTCGCTTAGGCCCACGAGTCCTGGCAACATCCACGTAAATCTTCTCTGCACCCTTTCGAGCTTGACAACATCTCCCCGATAACATGGTGCCCAGAACTGAACACAATACTCTAAATGCATCCTCACCAGTTTGGACCTCATTGAAACCTACCGAATAGTGAAAGGCTTGGATAGAGTGGATGTGGAGAGGATTTCCACTAGTAGGAGAGTCTAGGACTAGTGGTCATAGCCTCAGAATTAAAGGACGTTCCTTTAGGAAGCTGATGAGAGGAATTTCTTCAGTCAGACGGAGGTCAATCTGTGGAATTCTTTGCTACAGAAGGCTGTGGAGGCCAAGTCAATAGATATTTTTTAAGGCAGAGATGGATAGGTTCTTGATTAGTATGGATGGCAGGGGTTATGGGAAAAAGGCAGGAGAATGGGGTTAGGAGGGAGAGATAGATCAGCCATGATTGAATGGCGGAGTAGTCTTGATGGGGTGAATGAATTAATTCTGCTCCTATCATTAATGACAAGATGTTATGACCAACGTCTAATACAACTGCAACTTTGTACTTGGACTTTGCTAATGTGCAGATGTGCTGTAAACTTGGTGTGATCTACTGTTGCTCCAGGAGGGAAGATGTGACAATGGAGATGGCTTCAGGAAACCAAGACACCAATGTGACCTACTGCCCACACTCTGCCACCAATCAGGTAGTGGATCTCTGCATTTAATCTCAACTACAGATGATACAAAAGTGGGCACAAAAAGCTGGAGTAACTCAGAGGGACATGCTGCATCTCTGGAGAGAAGGAACAGGTGAGGTTTCGGGTCGAGACCATTCCTCAGACTCAAAGTCACGGGAATGGGAAACGAGAGCTTGAAACGGTTCTGAAAAGATTTACGATGATGTTGCCGGGACTCGTGGGGCCTGACCTACAGGGAGAGGTTGAGCAGGCTGAGTCTCTATTCCTTGGAGCGTAAGGGGAAGAGGGGTGATCTTATAGAGGTGTATAAAATCATGAGAGGAATAGATCGGATAGATGCACAGAGTCTCTTGCCCAGAGTAGGGGAATCGAGGACCAGACGACATAGGTTCAAGGTGAAGGGGAAAAAATCTGATGGGTAACTTTTTCACACAAAGGGTGGGTGTATGGAACGAGCTGCTGGAGGAGGTAGTTGAGGCTGAGACTATCCCAAAATTTAAGAAACGGTTAGAAAGGTACATGGACATGACAAGTTAGGAGGGATATGGACCAAGTACAGGCAGGTGGGACTAGTGTAGATGGGGCATGTTGGCCAGTGTGGGCAAGTTGGGCCGAAGGGCCTGTTTCCACACTGTATCACTCTATGACTATGTAGACGATGAGGTAGAGAGATACAGAACGATGAATGAAAGATATGCAAATAAAAGTAACGATAATAAAGGAAACAGTCCCCTGTTAGTGGTTTTTTGTTGGGTGAAAATGAGAAGCTAGTGCGACATGGGTGGGGGAGGGATAGAGAGAGAGAGAGAGAGAGAATACTGGGCTACCTCAAGTGAAATAAATCAATGTTCATATCACTGGACTGTAAGCTGCCCAAGCGAAATATGAGATGCTGTTCCTCCAATTTGCGTTTAGCCTCACTCTGACAATGGAGGAGACCGAGGGCAGAAAGGTCAGTGTGGGAATGGGAAGCAGAATTAGTGTTCAGCAACGGAGGTATGAATATTCATTTAGCTAACTACGTGCGAGTGTGTGAGATGGGAGAGGGAGGGAGAGAGAGAGAGAGAGAGAGAGGGAGGGAGAGGGAGAGGGAGAGGGAGGGGGAGGGGGAGAGGGAGGGGGAGGGGGAGGGAGAGGGGGAGGGGGAGAGGGGGAGAGGGGGAGAGGGGGAGAGGGGGAGAGGGGGAGAGGGGGAGAGGGAGAGGGAGAGACAGACAGACAGACAGACAGACAGACAGACAGACAGACAGACAGACAGACATAAACAACATGCCTGAACCTGGGTGTTTGGGAGTTCAGGAGTTGTGAACCTTGTCGCTGATGGTATTAAAGGCCGGCGACACCGCGCACTGCTCTGTACTAAACCCACAACTGCCCGTCTGCTTCCCTTTCCTTCCAGAGCGACGGTGAGTGGAGAGGACGGGCCGGCCCCAGAGGAGCTGAAAGGAGGAGGGGAACCGGGAGAGGGGGAAGAGTGAGCGAGCGGCCGTGTACACCAGCCTGCGGGAGCTGCCGAGCAGCGGAGACACCGGGCACAGTGGCGAGGGGGTGGAATACGCTGAGCTCTGGTTCCAGTCCAAGCAGGGGAAGGGGTGGGAGGGAGGGGCGTGAGGAAGGAGCGCCGTGCTGTGGGAGGGGCGTGAGGAGGGAGCGCCGTGCTGTGGGGGAGGGGCGGTGAGGAGGGAGGGGCGATGGGGAGGGAGCGCTGCACCAGCCTTATCTACCTTGGGTTTCATAGATTAATTAACCCTCTGTAGATGATATAGTGGGATAACATAGAACTAGTGTGTGAACGGGTGATCGATGGTCGGTGTGGACTCGTTGGGCCGAAGGGCCTGTTTCCGTGCTGTATCTCTTTAAAAAAGCCTTTGTTTCTTTCGAACACAGACTGTTCCGGGTAACTATTGACATTGACAATAATTGCTTCCATTGACACTGGTCAAATGATAGTCTGTTAAACATAGTCTTTAGCTGCAGTTACAAAATAGACTCGTAGCTATTAAATGAAGACCTTTATTTTTTGAAAACCCTGTGGATTTTTTGCTAATGCTATTGTGAAACTCTGAAACCCCCTCTTGCTCTTGTAGCGCCATGTTCTATAACAAGTTTCATAGCAAGCAGCTCTCTGTGTGGCATTGGTGAGTAATAATAATAATGAAATACAGACGCTGGAAATCTGACAAAGGGCAGCACGGTGGCTCAGTGGTAGTGTTGCTGCCTCACAGCGCCAGAGACCCGGGTTCGATCCTGATTACGGGTGCTGTCTATATGGAGTTTGTACGTTATCCCTGTGACCCGCGTGGATTTCCTCCGGGATCTTCGATTTCCTCCCACACGCCAAAGCCGGGTAGGTTTGAAGGTTAATTGGCTTGCTGTAAATGTAAATGGTTCCTGGTGTGTGTAGTGTGCGGGGATCACTGGTCGGTGCTGACTCAGTGGGCCGAAGGTCCTGTTTCCGCGCTGTGTCTCTAAACTACACTAAACTAAAACTAATCAATCATGGTCATCCAATAGTGGAGCAGGTGTAAGATTAATCCTGATGCTATTTTTATATCATTACTTTTTTTCTGCAGAGGATTTGGATTTGTTGCATTTGTAAACAAAGAGATTAAAATGCTGAACCATTACAGTCACGTCTCAGAATTATGTTTTAAACATCTCTTTTATTTGATTTTTGGTCTCCTAATTTGAGGAAGGACATTCTTGCTAATGAGGGAGTGCAGCATAGGTTCACCAGATTAATTCCCGGGATGTCGGGCCTAACATATATTGAAAGAATAGATCGACTGGGCTTGTATTCACTGGAAGTTAGAAGGATGAGAGGGCATCTTATAAATTCCATAAGGGATTGAACAGGCTAGATGCAGGAAATCTGTTCCCGATGTTGGGGGAGTCCAGATCCAGGGGGTCACGGTATAAGAATAATGGGTAGGCCATTTGGGACTCGGATGAAGAAAATCGTTTTCACCCAGAGAGTTGTGAATCTGGGAATTCTCTGCCACAGAAGGCAGTGGATGCCAATTCACTGGATGTTTTCAAGAGATAGGTTTAGCTCCTTCGGCTAACGGAATTAAGGGATATGGGGAGAAAGCAGGAACGGGATACTGATTTTGGATGATCAGCCGTGATCATATTGAATGACGGTGCTGGTTCGAAGGGCCAAATGGCTGACTCCTGCACCTGTTTTCTATGTTTCCACTCTGTATCTCTAAACTAAACTAAAGCCTTCCTATTACATTCCCATCTGAATATCTTGTAAAAGTCACGATTGTGTCCTTTCTAAAGCTTCCTTTTTTAAAATTTTCAAAATGTACTTTATTTGAGAAATAAATATATCCAATACATGATCCTTACAAGACTCCATCCAACAATCTCGGAGGCTTTACATACATTCAATAATGTTTACACAAATTACACAAATTTATCCCCCACCCTTGCCACTCATGTGGCCCACTGGCGCGGAATCCCTTCCCTTATTTTTGAGGGATGTCTCCACCACATCCTGTCCCCCATGTCCAGCAGCGGAAGGACCCTAGACTGTGGTCCTCCGTCACGGAGCCTTTTTAAAAATAATCAAAACATTTAATCAATTATTAAAACTAATATTTACAATACAATAAAACAAAACAGAACCCACCACCATAATACAAGACCAACAAATATACTAAATAAACTACTGTACACCTATGTTACACTCCTTGTCAAGGATGCATTCAACCCCCCGCGGTGCCCAGTGGTCCCGGAAACCCCCCAGGGTGCCCGTAGTTCCTCTCTAACACCACCCGGCAAGGACGTAACACCGGAAAAGTAGAAGGCACCTGGCTCGGGCTGGCACCGTGACTCGCCTGGCACCGTGACTCGCGGATGGCCAGCTTGGCCAGGCCCAGGAGCAACCCAACCAGGACATCTTCAGCCCAACCCTCTCCCCTACGCACAGGGTGTCCAAAGATGAGGATGGTGGGTGAGAAATGCAGCCAGAAGGCAAGGAGCAGCCCCTTTAGATATTGGAACAGACTGCAGCCTCACACACTCCATATAAACATGGTACACAGATTCTTCCAGCCCGCAAAAGTGGCAGGTGGCTGGCGAGTCTGTGAACCGCGAGAGAAACAGGTTGCAGGGGACTCCTCGGTGCAATACCCTCCACCCCAGCTCCCCGATGTAGAGGGGGAGAATCACTGCGTAGATGGTCTCCCCCACCTCCCCAAACTCCCACCCCCCCCACCGAGCCTTGGCGTTGGCTGCACCAAGATTCAGTGCGTCCCTCAGCATGTACTCCTGCAGTCTGCAACGGGACAGTCGGCAACATTCCCCGACAGACATCTCGCTCCGCTGGGAGGTGAAAAAAGCTCGGGCAGCCCAAAGAGCGTCTTTCTCTGTCTTTCACCGAGGTGATGACCTTCCAGCAGCACTCGATGTCAGTCTCTGAATGCCTCCATGGGAACAGTCCGTAAATCACAGAGTCCTTTGTGACAGAGCTGTTCGGAATAAATTGTGACAGGAACCCTTGCAAACCTCTCCATGCTGTCTTTGCAAATCCACACTCTGCAAAGAGGTGGGCAACCGTCTCCTCTTCATTGCAGCCGTCCCAAAGGCAGTGTGCGCTGGTCGTGAGGTTCGGACGGTGCAGGAAGGAACTGACTGGGAGGGCTCCCCTCACCGCCAGCCAAGCCAGGTCTTGGTGCTTGTTGGTGAGTTCTGGCAATGAGGCATTTCGCCAGACAAGCTGGGCAGTCTGCTCTGGGAACCACGTCACAGGATCCATGGAGTTATTTCCCTGCAGTATCTGCAGGACGTTCCGTGCTGACCACTGCCCGATGGACATGTGGTCAAAGGTGTTGGTCCAGAAGAACCTTTATATGAATGATAGATGTCCAGCTGACTGGCACATTACGTGGCATCTGCGCCAGGCCCATCCTTCGCAACACCGGGGACAGGTAGAACCTCAGCAGGTAGTGACACTTGGTGCCCACGTGCCTTGGCTCTACGCTCGGCCTGATGCAGCCACACACAAAGGTGGCCATCAGGGTGAGGGCGACGTTGAGCACACTTTTACCCCCGTGTCTGCCGACTTGTGCATTGCGGCCCGTCGCACCCAGTCCATCCTCAACCCCCAGATGAACTGGAAGTCGGCCCGGGTGATCCCTGTGGCGTAGGAGGGAGGGACAGGCCACACTTGCGCCACGTACAGCAGCCCCGAGAGCACCTCACACCTGATGACCAAGTTATTTCCCGTTGCTTCCACAGCTCCAGTTTATTCCCCACCCTTGGCTATCTGCTCCAGCCAATTCTTGTCACGTGCCTCAGCCCCCCGAACCAGATCCCCAGCACCCTCAAGAAGTCAGGCTTGATGGTGAAGGGGACGGAAGATCGGTCGGGCCAGTTGCCAAAGGGCAAGGCCTCGCTCTTCCTGTGGTTCACCCTGGCTCCTGTGGCCGACTCAAACTGGTCACAGACGCTAATCAATCTGCGGACCGACCCTGGATCCGAGCAGAAGATGGCGACATCGTCCATGTACAGGGAGGTTTCGACCCGAGTGCTCCCACTGCCTGGCAATGTCACTCCTCTTATGCTTGCGTCCTTCCTGACGGACTCGGCAAAAGGTTCAATATAGCAGACGAACAAGACAGGGGAGAGAGGGCAACCCTGCCTTACTCCAGACCTGACGGGGAAGCTGTCTGATTCCCACCCATTGATTTGGACTGCGCTACAGATATCAGTGTAGAGCAGTTGGATCCAATTCCTGATTCCCTCCCCAAAGCCCATTTTGGAGAGCACGTCCCTCATGTACGTGTGCGATATCCTGTCGAAGGCCTTCTCCTGGTCCAAGCTGACTAGGCCGGCATCCACCTGTCTGTCCTGCACGTAGGCAATGGTATCTCTCAGCAGCGCCAGGCTGTCTGCGATTTTCTTGCCAGGTACAGCACAGGATCACCCGTCCCTGAGCAGACTTGACCCGGTTGGCGATGGCCTTAGACAGGATCTTGTAATCAACATTCAACAATGTGATAGGTCTCCAATTCCTTATGTCATTCATCTCCCCCTTCTGCTTGTAGATTAGGGTGATGCTGCCCTTCCTCATAGAGTCTGACATGCTGCCGGCTAGAAGCATGTCATTGTACACTTCCAGCAGGTCCGCGCCCACCCAGTCCCACTGAGCCGAATACAACTCGGCCGGTAAGCCATCACTTCCGGGTATTTTACTCAACTCAACGGAACGGATGGAGCCAGTCAGCTCCTCTAGGGTCAGCGGTTGGTCCAGACTCTCCCGCTTGCTGTCCTCCAAGACCTTCGTGATAGAGGACATTAAGTTCTGGGAGGCGGAGCTGTCTATGGCTTTTCAGCTGTACAAATCCGTATAAAAGGATGTGCAGATCCTCAGCATGTCTGTCAGCAAGGATGTTACCGAGCCGTCCTCCTCCCTAAGGCTGTTGGTCACAGAGCTCCCCCTGTGAACCTTATGGAAGAAGAAGCGTGAGCACGTCTCACCCTGCTCCACGTGGCGGACCCTGGATCGGAAGATGGTCTTGGAGGATATGGAGGTAAAGAGCCGAGTTTGCCGGCCCTTCAACTCTCAAAGTTCCTCCCTCACATCCACCCCTCTCGACTGCAGGAGCAGTTGCTACAAATCTGTCCGGAGTTGACACAATTCCCTCTGACTCTGTCTTGCTCTCTGAACCCCTTTAAATATGAAGAACCTCTTGATGTTCTCCTTGGTTGCATCCCACCAGTGTGTCGGGGAGTCAAAGAGGGGCCTCACCGATCTCCAACATGCGTAGTCCCTCTTTAACTCCTCAATGTTCTCTGGGGTCAACAGCTTCACATTGAACTTCCACGTCCCACTGCCTGCCTTCCGGTCCTCCTGTAGGTGACAGGAAGCCTGAAGGAGGCAGTGGTCAGAGAAGAACACCGGCGTGAGGTCGGTGAGTCTGACCGTGACGGCCTTCGATGTGAAGAGGAAGTCTATCCGGGACCGGGCTGAACCGTCCGATCTCGACCAGGTGAACCGCGACTGGGACCCGCCTGCAGGGTGGCTGAAGGCGTCGCAAAGCTTTGCGTCTTTGACCGTCTCCATCAGGAGCTTGGAGGTGCTGTCCAGTCTGTGATCGGCACTGCCCGATCGTCCAGCAACATCGATGATGCAGTTGAAGTCACCGGCCAGAACGAGCGACCGGGACGTGGCCAGCAGCGGTGGGAGCTGCTGGAGAACGTCCAGCTGCTCGCTCCGCACGGGTGAGGCGTACACATTAATCAGCCGGAGCGGAGAGCCCCGGTACATTACATCCACCACCAGGTGATGCCCCCTTCCCCCCAACCACCTCCCTGACCTCAGTGATGGCGAAGCTCCCTCCCGCAGCAAGATCCCCAGACCGGATGCGCGACAGTCATTGCCCCCTGACCACACCGACAGTCCGTGGGGCCACCATCGCGACCACCTCTGATAGCCGCGGAGGTGTGGCAGCCCGCACTCCTGCAGAAAAGTCACATCTGCCTCGACCTTGGCCAGGTACTGCAAGGTGTTTACACATCGCGCAGTGTTCTTCAAACTGCACACGTTTAGCGTTGCCAGTTTTAGCTCCATTGTCCTTAAAATGTCACTGACCATCATCTTGTCCTCTCATGCCACCGCTTTGGTGAATTGTAGCATCGTTTCGGGGCTCAGGTACTGGGTGCTGGCATCCTCAAGGAAGAGGGTCTCCTATGGCGTAGCTGGAGTTGTTGTCGGAGGGACCCTCCTTGTTCCACCCTCTTCTGGGCGCACCGCCCCCTCCGTCTCCTGTAGCTGGGGTACGGTGGCTGGTTCATTGCTCCAGGTCTCCCTAATCTGGGGCCCATTGGCCGCTGCACTGCTCCCGGTCTCCTGGAGCTGGGGCCCATTGGCCGCTGCACTGCTCCTGGTCTCCCGGAGCTGGGGCCCATTGGCCGCTGCACTGCTCCCGGTCTCCCGGAGCTGGGGCCCATTGGCCGCTGCACTGCTCCCGGTCTCCCGGAGCTGGGGCCCATTGGCCGCTGCACTGCTCCCGGTCTCCCGGAGCTGGGGCCCATTGGCCGCTGCACTGCTCCCGGTCTCCCGGAGCTGGGGCCCATTGGCCGCTGCACTGCTCACAGTCTCCTGGAGCTGGGGCCCATTGGCCGCTGCACTGCTCCCAGTCTCCTGGAGCTGGGGCCCATTGGCCGCTGCACTGCTCCCGGTCTCCTGGAGCTTGGGGACAACCGGCGTGTCCTTTCCCTTTCCGATCTCCTCACCCGTTTTCTTCCTCTGCCTCCGTCGTCGAGTCCTCGATGTCGCCTCATCCTCCGACGAGGAGCGGTTGCTGCCGTCGGTCTGGGTGAGGACTCTTTTCTTGGACTTTCCCGTTCCCTCCGGCCTTGGCTCTTTGGGCAGAACCCTCTGGTCTTTTCTACTTTTCACCACCTGCCATGCCTCCTCTTGTTCCCCCTCTTCCATCGACTCTTCCTCCTGGACAGGGGGCCGGGGGTCTCAGTCCGGCGGTTGGGGGCTGGAGGTGGTCGGGCTGTCCTCAACCCTGTTCTCTCTTTCTGCTGGGGTCTTGGCAGTGGTGGGAAGCGTCTCGCCCACCCTGGGGGTGTTGGCAACAGCCCCTCTTATTGCCTGTGTGTAGGTGCAGGCTATTTTAGAGCAGGCCCTGTAGAGGTGGCCTGCCTCCCCGCACAGGTTACAGTTCTTGCTGACTTGGCAGTCGTTTGTCTCGTGGCCTTCCAGCTTCTTCAGCAGCGACAGCGGAGCTTCGTTCCCCTTCTCCCGGAAGTCTTGCATCAGCTTCTGCCATCCCGTTGGATACTTAAAAGTGACATCAAAGTATCCGTTACAAGCGAAGTCCTGGAGACTGTAAATGTCCTCGGCCTCATATTTGCAGGCGTCCAGCAAGACCTTCCTGACGCACCGGTCCCATGAGAAGGGAGTTCCTCGCTGAGGTCCTTCATGCTCACTCGTAGGGTATTGCAATTCCCTGTCAATAGACAATAAACAAAAGGCAATAGACAATAGACAATAGGTGCAGGAGTTGGCCCTTTCTTTAATTAAATAAAAAATAGGTGCAGGAGTAGGCCATTCGGCCCTTCGAGCCTGCACCGCCATTCGATATGATCATGGCTGATCATCCAACTCAGTATCTCATCCCTGCCTCCTCTCCATACCCCCTGATCCCTTTAGCCACAAGGGCCACATCTAATTCCCTCTTAAATATAGCCAATGAACTGGCCTCAACTACCTTCTGTGGCAGAGAATTCCACAGATTCACCACTCTCTGTGTAAAAAATGATTTTCTCATCTCGGTCCTAAAAGAGTTCCCTCTTATCCTTAAACTGTGACCCCTAGTTCTGGACTTCCCCAACATCGGGAATAATCTTCCTGCATCTAGCCTGTCCAACCCCTTAAGAATTTTGAAAGTTTCTATAATATCCCCCCTCAATCTTCTAAATTCTGGCGTGTACAAGCCGAGTTTATCCAGTCTTTCTTCATATGAAAGTCCTGCCATCCCAGGAATCAGTCTGGTGAACCTTCTCTGTACTCCCTCTATGGCAAGAACGTCTTTCCTCAGATTAGGAGACCAAAACTGTACGCAATACTCCAGGTGTGGTCTCACCAAGACCCTGTAGAACTGCAGTAGAACCTCCCTGCTCTTATACTCAAATCCTTTTGCTATGAATGCTAACATACCATTTGCTTTCTCCACTGCCTGCTGCACCTGCATGCCTACTTTCAATGACTGGTGTACCATGACACCCAGGTCTCGTTGCATCTCACCTTTTCCTAATCGGCCACCATTCAGATAATAGTCTACTTTCCTGTTTTTGCCACCAAAGTGGATAACCTCACATTTATCCACATTATACTGCATCTGCCATGCATTTGCCCACTCACCCAACCTATCCAAGTCACCTTGCAGCCTCCTAGCATCCTCCTCACAGCTAACACTGCCCCCCAGCTTCGTGTCATCCGCAAACTTGGAGATGTTGCATTCAATTCCCTCATCCAGTTCATTAATATATATTGTAAATAGCTGGGGTCCCAGCACTGAGCCTTGTGATACCCCACTAGTCACTGCCTGCCATTCTGAAAATGACCCGTTTACTCCTACTCTTTGCTTCCTGTCTGCCAGCCAGTTCTCTATCCACATCAATACTGAACCCCCAATACCGTGTGCTTTAAGTTTGCATACTAATCTCTTTTGTGGGACCTTGTCGAAAGCCTTCTGAAAGTCCAGATATAACACATCCACTGGTTCTCCCTTATCCACTCTACTAGTTACATCCTCGAAAAATTCTATAAGATTCGTCAGACATGATTTACCTTTCATAAATCCATGCTGACTTTGTCCAATGAATTCACCACTTTCCAAATATGATGCTTTCCCATCTTTAATAACTGACTCCAGAATTTTCCCCACCACCGATGTTAGACTAACTGGTCTGTAATTCCCCGTTTTCTCTCTCCCTCCCTTTTTTAAAAGTGGGGTTACATTAGCTACCCTCCAGTCCTCAGGAACTACTCCAGAATCTAAAGAGTTTTGAAAAATTATCACTAATGCATCCACTATTTCTGCGGCTACTTCCTTAAGTACTCTGGGATGCAACTTATCTGGCCCTGGGGATTTATCGGCCTTTAATCCATTCAATTTACCTAACACCACTTCCCGGCTAACCTGGATTTCACTCAGTTCCTCCATCTCATTTAACCCCCGGTCCCTTGCTATTTCCGGCAGATTATGTCTTCCTTAGTGAAGACAGAACCAAAGTTGTTATTCAATTGCTCTGCCATGTCCTTGTTCCCCATGATCAATCCGCCTGTTTCTCACTGCAAGGGACCTACATTTGTTTTAACTAATCTTTTCCTCTTCACATATCTATAAAAACTTTTGCAGTCAGTTTTTATGTTCCCTGCCAGTTTTCTTTCATAATCTATTTTCCCTTTCCTAATTAAGCCGTTTGTCCTCCTCTGCTGGACTCTGAATTTCTCCCAGTCCTCTGGTAGGCTGCTTTTTCTGGCTAATTTGTACGCTTCATCTTTTGTTTTGATACTATCCCTGATTTCCCTTGTTATCCACGGATGCACTACCTTCCCTGATTTATTCTTTTGCCAAACTGGGATGAACAATGTTGTAGTTCATCCATGCAGTTTTTAAATGCCTTCCATTGCATAACCACCGTCAACCCTTTAAGAATCATTTGCCAGTCTATCTTGGCCAATTCACATCTCATACCCTCAAAGTCACCTCTCTTTAAGTTCAGGACCCTTGTTTCTGAATTAACAATGTCACTCTCCATCCTAATGAAGAACTCAACCATATTATGGTCACTCTTGCCCAAGGGGCCACGCACAACAAGACTGCTAACTAACCTTTCCTCACTACTCAATACCCAGTCTAGAATAGCCTGCTCTCTCGTTGGTTCCTCTACATGTTGGTTTAGAAAACTATCCGGCATACATTCCAAGAAATCCTCTTCCTCAGCACCCCTGCCAATTTGATTCACCCAATCTATATGTAGATTGAAGTCGCCCATTATAACTGTTTTACCTTTGTTGCACACATTTCTAATTTCCTGTTTGATGCCATCCCCAACTCCACTACTACTGTTAGGTGGCCTGTACACAACTCCCACTAGCGTTTTCTGCCCCTTAGTGTTTCGCAGCTCTACCCATATCGATTCCACATCCTCCAAGCTAATGTCCTTCCTTTCTATTGCGTTAATCTCCTCTCTAACCAGCAACGTTACCCCGCCTCCTTTTCCTTTCTGTCTATCCCTCCTGAATATTGAATACCCCTGGATGTTCAGCTCCCAGCCTTGGTCACCCTGGAGCCATGTCTCCGTGATCCCAACTATATCATATTCATTAATAACTATCTGCACATTCAACTCATCCACCTTATTACGAATGCTCCTTGCATTAAGATACAAAGCCTTCAGGCTTGTTTTTACAACACTCTTACCCCTTATACAATTATGTTGAAAAGTGGCCCTTTTTGATTTTTGCCCTGGATTTGTCTGCCTGCCACTTTTACTTTTCACTTTGCTACCTATTGCTTCTACCTTCATTTTACACCCCTCTGCCTCTCTGCTCTTGCACCCATCCCCCTGCCACATTAGTTTAAATCCTCCCCGGCAGCACTAGCAAACACTCCCCCAAGGACATTGGTTCCATTCCATTCCGTCCTGTTTGTACTGGTTGTACTGGTCCCACCTCACCCAGAACTGGTTCCAATGCCCTAGATATTTGAATCCCTCCCCCTTGCACCATTTTCAAGCCACGTATTCATCTGCAATATCCTCCTATTTCTACTCTGACTAGCCCGTGGCACTGGTAGTAATCCAGAGATTATTACCTTTGAGGTCCTACTTTTAAGTTTATCTCCTAGCTCCCTAAATTCACCTTGTAGGACCTCATCCCTTTTTTACCTATATCATTGGTGCCAATGTGCACCACGACAACTGGATGTTCACCCTCCCCCTCCAGAATGTTCTGCAGCCGTTCAGTGACATCCCTGACCCTTGCACCAGGGAGGCAACATACTATCCTGGAGTCTCGTTTGCGGCCGCAGAAACGCCTATCTATTCCCCTTACAATTGAATCCCCTTTCCTCCCTTTGAGTCAGCACCGCCATTTAATGTGATCATGGCTGATCATCCACAATCAGTACCCAGTCCTGCCTTCCCCCCATAGCCCCTGACTCTGCTATCGTTAAGAGCTCCATCTAACTCTCTCTTGAAAGCATCCAGAGAATCAGCCCCCACAAGGAATTTGACAGATTCACAACTCTCTGGGTGAAAACGTTTTTCCTCATCTCAGTTCTAAATGGCCTACCTTTATTCTTAAACTGTGGCCCCTCGTTCTGTACTCCCCCAACACCGGGAACAAGCTGCCTGCCTCTAGTGTGTACAATCCCCAAAAAATCTTTTATGTTTCAATAAGATCCCTTCTCATCCTTCCCAATTCCAGAGTATACAAGCTCAGCCGCTCCATTCTATCAACATATAACAGTTCCACCATACCGGGAATTAACATTGTGAACCCACGCTGCACTCCCTCAATAGCAAGAATGTCCTTCCTCAAATTAGGAGACCAAAACTATGTCCCCTGGTCCTCGATTCCCCTACTCTGGGCAAGAGATTCTGTGCGTCTATCTGATCTATTCCTCTCATGATTTTGTACACCACTATAAGATCACCCCTCATCCTCCTGCGCTCCAAGGAGTAGAGTCCCAGCCTACTCAACCTGTCCCCACAGCTCACATCCTCGAGTCCTGGCAACATCCTCGTAAACATTTGATATTTTCCCAACGTAGCCCGGTCCCGTCACACAAACCAACCTCACCCCCCCCTATCGACTCTAATTGGGTCCCATATCTGACAAAGTATGTGCCCGCTCTGGAGAGGGTCCAAGGAGATTTACAAGAATGATTACAGGAATGAGTGGGTTACCATACGATCAGCGTTTGACGGCACTAGGCCTGTACTCGCTGGTGTTTAGAAGGTTGAAGGGGGACCTCATTTAAATGTACGGAATAGTGGAAGGCCTGCATAGAGTGGATGTGGGAAGGATGTTTCCACTGGTGGGAGAGTCTAGGACCAGAGGTCATAGCCTCAGAATTAAAGGGCGCTCTTTTAGAAAGGAGGTGAGGAGCAAATTCTTTGCTCAGAGGGTAGTGAAAATGGAATTATTTGCCGCAGAGGGCAAGTCAGTGGATATTTTGGAGGCAACGATAGACAAATTCTTGATTAGAACGGATGTCAAGGGTTATGGGGAGAAGGCAGGAAAATGGGATTGGGAGGCCGAGATCAGCCATGATTGAATGGGGAATAGGCTTGATGGGCCAAATGGCGTAATTCTACTCCTATAACTTGTGAACTTGCAACTCCATCTACACTTCACGCTGCCTCGGGAAAACTACCAACATAATCAAGGACCGCTCACACCACAGCCATTCCCTCTTCTCCCCTCTCCCATCGGGAGGCATGTTGGTGCAGCGGTAGAGTTGCTGCCTTACAGCGAATGCAGCGCCGAAGACCCAGGTTCGATCCCGACTACGGGTTCTGCCTATACGGAGCTTGTACGTTCTCCCCGTGACCTGCATGGGTTTTCTCCCAGATCTTCGGTTTCCTCCCACACTCCAAAGACGTACAGGTATGAGGGTAACTTGGCTTGGTGTAAATGTTTTTAAACAATTGTCGCTAGTGTGTAGGATAGTGTTAGTGTGCGGGGATCGCTGGCCGGCGCTGACCCGGTGGGCCGAAGGGCCTGTTTCCGCGCTGTATCTCAACACTAAACTAAACTAAATACAAAAGCTTGAAAGAGCGAACCACCAGATTCAGAAAAGGATTCTTCCTCTGTTATCAGATTACTGGAGCGCAGGAGGATGAGGAGTGATCTTATAGAGGTGTATAAAATCACCAGGGGAATAGATCGGGTAGACACTCAGAATCTTTTGCCCAGAGTAGGGGAATTGAGGACCAGAGGACATAGGTTCAAGGTGAAGGGGAAAAGATTTAATAGGAATCTGAGGGGTAACTCTTTCCCACAGAGGATGGTGGGTGTATGGAACGAGCTGCCGGAGGAGGTAGTTGAGGCAGTGACTATTCCACCATTTAAGAAACAGTTAGACAGGTACATGGATAGGACAGGTTTGGAGGGATATGGACCAAACGCAGGCAGGTGGTCCTAGTGCAGATGGGACATGTTGGCCGATGTGGGCAAATTGGGCCAAAGGGCCTGTTTCCACACCGTATCACTCTATGTTCCTTCCGTAAGTTAGAGATGAATACCTCAACCTTCCAATCTACCTCATTGTAGTCCCTTTTCTTTTAGAGTCACACAGCGAGGAAACAGGCCCTTCGGCCCAACTTGCCCACACCGACCAACATGTCCCAGCTACACCAGTCCCACCTGCCTGCGTTTGGCTCATATCCCGCCAAACCTGTCATATCCATGTATCTGTCCAATTATTAATGTTATAGTCCCTGCCTCAATCACCTCCACCGGCAGCTTGTTCCATACACCCACCACCCTCTGAATGAAAATGTGGCCCAAAAATTCCTGTTAAATCTTTCCCCCCTCACATTAAACCTATGCCCTCAGGTTCTTCATTCCCCAAATTTCGAGTTCGGTCCCTTCTGAAACATGACCTCTCCATCCAGAGATACTGCCTGTCCCGCTGAGTTACTCCAGCACTTTATGCCTATCCGCATTCTCATGAGATGCTGCCTGTCCCGCTGAGTTACTCCAGCACTTTATGCCTATCCGCATTCTCATGAGATGCTGCCTGACCCGCTGAGTTACTCCAGCACTTTGTACCTATCCGCTTTCTCCAGGGATGCTGCCTGACCCGCTGAGTTACTCCAGCACTTTGTACCTGTCCATGTTCTCCAGAGATGCTGACTGACCCGCTGAGTTATCACAGCGCTTTGACCTTGTACCTATTGAAGGCAGCAAAGGCTTGTATTTACTTACCAAGTGGAAACATGAAGGTGTAAATCAAATCCATGAGCTTCTGAAAGGTATAAACCATAGTGTTTGTATAGACTAATGGAAGGGAGGGAGAGAGAGAGAGTCAATGCTGATAAAGACGGGAGCGTGGGGTTATCTGAACACAATTAGCTTCTTCCCTACTAAACCCAAACATGTCCACTCTCTCCAGCACATCCTGACTATTCCCAGGGTACAATTATCTGTTTAATAATCCGATGCTCCCCTCCTCCCTCCCTCCCTCCCTCTCTCACTCCCGCCCTCCTTCCCTCCACTCTATCCATCCCTCTCATTCTACCCTTCCTCTCACCCTACCATCTGCCCCTCCCCTCCTCCCTCTCTACCACCCTAACTCTACCCTCTCTCCCTCCCTCCCCTCCTCCCTCCCCCTCTCTCTCTCCGTCCCTCATTTCCCTGCCTATCTCCCTCCTTCCCTCCCTCCTCTTCCTTCCCTCACTCCCTTCCTCTTTACTCCCTCCCTCTCTCCCTTCCTCCCTGTCTCCCTCCTCCCGTCCCTCCCTCCCTACCTCCCTCCCTCCCTTCCCTCCCTTCCCTCCCTTCCCTCCCTCATTCCACCCCTCCCTCCTGTCTCCCTCCCCCTGTCCCTATCCGTGTTCTCCAGAGATGCTGCCTGTCCCGCTGAGTTACTCCAGCTCCCTGTGTCCCCAATGTTTGTGTTGTGGCGCGGGTTGGTCTTTGTGACGAGACATCCTGGAGACCTTTGTTGAGCGTCGGGGAGGTTCTCGGACGATGTCGCCCACAAGGCGAGAAGGTTTTTCATCCAGCGCCGAGGTCAAGATGTCCCAGAATAGTCTGGCTTCTGTGTTTCTCCTTCTTGCCGTGTTGGCTCACAGGGGCTGCGCTTGTATGATCTGCGACCGCCGGCTTTGGTCCAAGTTCCTGAACCTGATGAACCGCTGTCTGATCGTGGCTTCTGAGGATGAATGTTCCACTCAGCTGGACCCGGTTATCACTTACACCAAGGACTTCAAATTGGGTGAGAGGGGTGGGGGATGGGGGGAGAGAGGGGGAGGGAGAGGATGAGGAAAGGAGAGGGGGGAGAGGGAGGGAGAGGGGGAAGGGAGAGAGAGGGAGGAAGGTAGGAAAGGAGGAGGGGGGTGGAGAGGGAGGGGGGAGGGAAGGAGAGGGGGAGGGGCTGAGGGGGAGAGAGAAGGAGGAAGAAAGAGGGGGAGAGAGGGAGGAGAGAGGGAGGGAGGGAAGGGAGGAGAAATGGAGGGAGTACAGGGAAGAAGAAAGGGAGGGATGAAGGGAAGTGAGGGAGAGACAGAGGAGAGGGAGGAAGGGCAGGAGGTTGGGCGTGAGGGGGGAGGGAGGGCGGTGAGGGGGGAGTGCCGCACTGGGGGAGGGAGGGAAGGGAAGGAGAGGGGGAGGGGAGAGAGGGAAGGAAGGAGGGAGGGAGGAGGAAGAGATGTAGGGTGAGAGGGAGGGTAGGTTGGGAGGGACAGGGAAGGAGAGAGGGTGGGTAGTATGGGAGGGATGGAGAGAAGGAGGGGCTAGATAGCTTGCAGGGAGGGGGTGAGAGAGGGAGGGAGTGAGGGAAGGAGGGAGGGGGAGGGAGGAGGGGAGAGGGGAGGGAGGGGCGGTGAGGAGGGGCGCATCGGGTTATTAAACATGTAATTGTACCCTGGGAATAGCCAGGATGTGCTGGCAAGAGTGGACATGTTTGGGTTTAGTGGGGAAGAAGCTAAATGTGTTCAGATAACCCCACGCTCCCGTCTTTATCAGCATTGATTCTGTCTCTCTCTCTCCCTCCCTTCCATTAGTCTATGCAGAGACTATCGTTTATACCTTTCAGACGCTCATGCATTTGATTTACCCCTTCATGTTTTCACTTAGTAAGTAAATACAAACCTTTACTGCCTTCAATAGACACAAAGTGCTGGAGTAACTCAGCGGGTCAGGCAGCATCTCTGGAGAACAGGGACAGGTACAAAGTGCTGGAGTAACTCAGCGGATCAGGCAGCATCTCTGGAGAACAGGGACAGGTACAAAGTGCTGGAGTAACTCAGCGGGTCAGGCAGCATCTCTGGAGAACATGGACAGGAACAAAGTGCTGGAGTAACTCAGCGGGTCAGGCAGCATCTCTGGAGAACATAGACAGGTACAAAGTGCTGGAGTACCCTCCAACGGGATCCCACCACTGGCCACATTTTCCCATCTCCCCTGTCTGCTTTCCGCAGAAACATCTCCCTCCGTAACTTCCTGGTCAATTCATCCCTTCCCAAACCACCCCTCCCCTGGTACTTTCCCTTGAAACCGCAGAAATGCTAAACTTGTCGCTTTACCTCCCCCTCGACTCAATCCAAGGACCCAAGCAGTCTTTCCAGGTGTGGCAGAGTTTCACCTGCACCTCCTCCAACCTCATCTATTGCATCTGCTGTTCTAGGTGTCAGCTGCTCTACATCGGTGAGACCAAGCGCAGGCTTGGCGATCGCTTCGCCAACACCTCCGCTCAGTTCGCAATAACCAACCTGATCTCCCGGTGGCTCAGTACTTCAACTCCCCCTACTATTCCTAATCGGAACGTTCTGTCTTGGGCCTCCTCCATTGTCAGAGTGAAGTCCCGCGCAAATTGGAGGAACAGCACGTCATATTTCGCTTGGGCAGTTTACACCCCAGCGGTATGAACATTGACTTCTCCAATTTCAGATAGTCCCTGCTTTCTCCCTCTTTCTCCTCCCTTCCCATCTCTCCCACAGCCTACTATCTCTGCCTCTTCCTTTCTTTTTCCCGCCACCCCCACTCCCACATCAGTCTGAAGAAGGGTCTCGACCCGAAACGTCACCCATTCCTTCTCTCCATAGATGCTGCCTCACCCGCTGAGATTCTCCAGCATTTTTGTCTACTCTAGAGATATGGAAGTGTAAGGTGTGAAAACCGATTCCTCCAGTTACTCCAGCACTGTGTCTATCTTCGGTGTAAACCCGCCTAGAGGCATAGAGTGATACAGCATGGAAACAGGCCCTTTTGGAGGGCAAGTGTTTTTACACAGAGGGTGGTGGGTGCCTGGAACGTGCTGATGATGGTGGTAATGAAGGAATATACGATAGTGGTGTTTAAGATGCCTTGGATAGGAATGTGGATATGCAGGGAATGGAGGGATATGGATCACGTGCAGGCAGCGGCACCGCAGGAACTTTAAATCTTCGACCGCCGGCCTGCGGCCTACACCAACCTGAAGCGGCGGTCTCCGGTGGGGGAGGCACCGATTCAGGACAGACCGACTTTTAGTCATCTGGACGCCCGCAGTGGTGGCTGTGGAGGGTTGAGGTCCCGACCACGGGGGAAAATGTAGGAGGACTGGCCAAATTTTGTGCCTTCCACCACAGTGATGAATGCTGTGGTGGATGTTTGTGTTAAATTTTTTATTGCATTTTTGTGTGTTCTTTTTCATTGCACCGCTGCTGGCAAATTCATTTCACTTGCACTTAATGTGCAAGTGACGAATAAAACTGATTGATTGATTGATTGATTGATTGATTGATTGATTAGTATAATTTGGTTCGGACCAGACATTGTGGGCCGAAGGGCCTGGTACAACATGTTTAATTACTTTGTGATATTTAGTTTTGTTTAGACACGAAGTGCTGGAGTAACTCAGCGGGTCAGGCAGCATCTCTGGAGAGATGGAATGGGTCATGTTTTGGGTCGCGACAGAAAGTCAGGGGAGAGGGAAATAAGTTTAGTTTTCTTTAATTTAACTGAATTTAATTAACTTAATTTAATTTAACTTAGGTTACATAATTTAGTTTAGTTTAGTTTAGATTAATTTAGTTCAGTTTAGTTTAATTTAGATTAATTTAATTTAGTTTAATTTTCATTAATTGAGTTTAGTTCAGTTTAGTTCAACTTAAGTTAGTTTAGTTTATTGTCATGTGTACCGATGTACAGTGAAAAGCTTTTGATGCGTGCTAACCAGTCAGCGGAAAGAATATACATGATTACAATCGTCCACAGCGTACAGATACAGGATGAAGGGAATAACGTTTAGGTGCAAGGTAAAGTCCGATT
>JAXLNO010002030.1:0-92893 GCA_038087875.1 Malacoraja senta | reverse complement strand
CCCTGTGGCACCCCACTAGTCACCGGCCTCCAACCTGACTAAACAACCATCCACCATTACTCTCTGGCATCTCCCATTCAGCCACTGTTGAATCCATCTTGCTACTCCACCATTAATACCCAACAATTGAATCTTCTTAACCAACCTTCCGTGAGGAACCTTGTCAAAGGCCTTACTGAAGTCCATATATACAACATCCACGGCTTTACCCTCATCAATTTCCCGAGTAACCTCTTCAAAAAATTCTAGAAGATTAGTCAAACATGACCTTCCAGGCACAAATCCATGTTGACTGTTCCTAATCAGCCCTGTTTATCCAGATGCTTATATATATTATCTCTAAGTATCCTTTCCATTAATTTGCCCACCACTGACGTCAAACTAACAGGTCTATAATTGCTAGGTTTACTCTTAGACCCCTTTTTAAACAATGGAACAACATGCGCAGTACGCCAATCCTCCGGCACTATTGCCGTTTCCAGTGACATTTGAAATATTTCTGTCATAGCCCCTGCTATTTCTACACTAACTTCCCTCAATGTCCTAGGGAATATCCTGTCCGGACCTGGAGACTTATCCACTTTTATATTTCTCAAAAGTGTCTGCACCTCCTCTTCTTTGAATCTCATAGTTTCCATAGCTACTCTACTTGTTTTCCCTTACCTCACATAATTCAATATCCTTCTCCTTGGTGAATACCGAAGAAAAGAAATTGTTCAATATCTCCCCCATCTCTTTTGGCTCTGCAGATACCTGTCCACTCTGACTCTCTAATGGACCAATTTTATCCCTCGTTATCCTTTTGCTATTAATATAGCTGTAGAAACCCTTTGGATTTACTTTCACCTTACTTGCCAAAGCAACCTCATATCTTCTTTAGCTTTTCTAATTTCTTTCTTAAGACACTTTTTACATTTTCTATACTCCCTCAAGCACCTCATTTACTCCATGCTGCCCATAATTATTGTAGATCTCTCTCTTTTTCCGAACTGTGTCCAATTTCCTTGAAAACCATGGCTCTTTCCAATTTTTACTATTTCCTTTCAACCGAACAGGGACATAAAAGATTCTGTACTCTTAAAATTTCACCTTTAAATGTCCTCCATTTCTCTTCCACATCTTTCCCATAAAACAAACTGTCCCAATTTACTCCTTTTAAATCCTTTCGCATCTCCTCAAAGTTAGCCTTTCTCCAATCAAAAATCTCAACCCCTAGGTCCAGTTCTCATCCTCTCCATAATTATATTGAAACTAATGGTATTGTGATCACTGGTCCCGAACTGTTCCCCAACGCATACCTCTGCCACCTGACCCGTCTCATTTCCTAACAGGAGGTCCAGCACCGCCCCTTCTCTAGTAGGTACTTCTATGTATTGCTGACAAAAAACTATCCTGCACACATTTTACAAACTCCAAACCATCCAGCCCATTTACAGAATGTGTTTCCCAGTCTATGTGTGGAAAATTGAAATCTCCCACAATCACTACCTTGTGCTTACTACTAATATCTGCAATCTCCTTACATATTTGCTCCTCCAATTCTCGCTCCCCATTTGGCGGTCTATAATACACCCCTATAAGTGTTGCTACACCTTTCCCATTTCTCAGTTCCACCCAAATAGCCTCCCTAGACGAGCCCTCTAATCTATCCTGCAAAGCACTGCTGTAATATCTTCCTTGACAAGCAATGCAACACCCCCACCTCTTGCCCCTCCAATTCTATCACCCCTGAAGCAACGAAATCCTGGAATATTTATTTGCCAATCACAGCCCTCCTGCAACCATGTTTCACTGATCACCACAACATCATACTTCCAGGTGTCAATCCAGGCTCTAAGCTCATCCACCTTTCTTACAATGCTCCTAGCATTAAAATATACACATTTAAGAAACCCACCACCACTTATTCTCTGTTTATTATCTTTTTCTTCTTTCTCCCCTACATTTTGGGTCCGAGTGCTTCCCTTCTCTGCCTCCTGCCTCCCACATTTTCCACTAGCTTTCTCTATTTGAGTCCCTCCCCCCAACCGTTCTAGTTTAAAGTCTCCCCTGTAGCCTTTGCAAATCTCCCCGCCAGGATATTGGTCCCCCTCGGGTTCAAGTGCAACCCGTCCTTTCTGTACAGGTCACTCCTTCCCCAAAAGAAGTCCCAATGATCCAGAAATTTGAATCCCTGCCCGCTGCACCAGTTCCTCAGCCACGCATTTATCCTCCACCTCACTCCATTCCTACTCTCACCGTCACGTGGCACAGGCAGTAATCCTGAGATTGTTACCTTTGTAAACCTTCTCCTTAACTCTCCTCCAACTCCCTAAATTCTCCTTTCAAGACCTCTTCTCTTTTTCTACCTATGTCATTGGTACCTATATGTACCACAATCTCAGGCTCCTCTCCCTCCGATTTCAGGATGTCTTGGACCTGTTCAGACACATCCCTGACCCTGGCACCAGGGAGGCAAACTACCATCCGGGTCTCCTGACTGCGTCCACAGAATCGCCTATCCGACCCCCTAACCATAGAGTCCCCTATTACTATTGCCCTCCTCTTCTTTTCCCTACCCTTCTGAGCAATAGGGCTGGTCTCTGTGCCGGAGGCCCGGCCGCTGTTGCTACCCCCAGGAAGGCTGTCCCACCCAACAGTACTCAAACAGGAGTACTTATTTTCAAGGTGTACAGCCACCGGGGTACTCACTAGTCCCTGCCTCTGCCCCTTGCCCTTCCTAACCGTGACCCACTTGTCTGCCTCCCTATAACTCTTGTGGCCACCTCCCTATAACTCTTTTCTATGACCTCCTCACTCTCCCTGATCAGACAGAGGTCATCGAGCTGCTGCTCCAGGTTCCTAACACGGTCCTAACACGGGTTCCTAACACGGTCCCTTAGGAACCCCATCTCTACGCACCTGACACAGATGTGAACGTCTGGAGGGGTATCAGACTCCATGACCTCCCACATCTGACATCCAGAACAGTAAACTGCCCTGGCCCTCATACTCCCCCCTTACCCTGGATACAATACAAAACTGGTGGAGGAAATCAGACATGGAACGAAATCCAGGGAGAACACCAGGATCTTTCTTGTCTGAAAACTGCACACAAAACGCTTTCAACACCAACCCGACACACACACACACACACACACACACACGCACGCACGCACGCACGCACGCACGCACGCACGCACGCACGCACGCACGCACACACACACACACACACACACACACACACACACACACACACACACACACACACACGCACTCACAAGGCCCCTCTCTCCCCATCCCCCCCTTTACATCGGGGACCTGCGGTGGAGAGCGTTGTGCAGAGCTGTGGCGTGTAACAGATATTTGACAATAGACAATACACAATCTATCTATCTATCTATCTATATCTATTATAATATTAAAACTCTGTGTGTGGTGGCTGGCTGCCACTTGCTTGGACTTGTGCCAGCCAGCCCCTTTGATAACACCTCACGCCCCAGGTAGCCAGCCCCTACGCCAACACCGCACGCAGAAACGCCGAGATTTTTTCCATTTCGGTAGAGATTTCATTTTTCTTTACGATTAGCCACTCCTGATTACATTTCGTCGTATTTATGTACACATTTTTAAATAAAATCCATCACCCCCCCCCCCCCACTCACTCATTTTGTCTCCTCCTGCTGGTCAGCCACCATAACGGCTGCTGTCGACCGCCTCTGCTCCGAAAACGACGCCATCTTTTTTTCCCTAGTGATTTTCACCCCGGGATATGAATCACGTTCGGACTCTAAAACCCCGGGTTCTGAAGCACGTTCAGTGTCCAGGGATCTGAAGCACGTTCTGGATTTTCACCCCGGGGTCTGAAACATGTTCTGGGTTTTTTTCGCTAATGATTTTCACCCAGGGTTCTGAAGCACGTTCGGGATCTCACACCCCGGGGTCTGAAGCACGTTCGGAGTCCAGACCCAACGGGTCTGCACTTGGTCTAGTATATATAACTAAAAGTCTCATCTTGACCACTTCCTGTCTGCGCTGTATATAGATTTTAGAAAAAACGAGGGAGAGGCCGCAACTGTCATTCTAAGCTGTGAATCAACTGAACTGTGAGTCTGCAATGTACTTGCAATAAATGATTTGTTGGTCCTTAATGACAATGCAATGAGTTGTTTGGCAATTTGGTGGCCTGCACTCTGCTTGAAATGCTATGAAATTGAATGAGGTGGCCTGCACTCAGCTTGAAACGCTATGAAATTGAATTTGGTGGCCTGCACTCTGCTTGAAGTGGAATTTCAAGGAATAGCCGTGAGTGAACTGCCAATCCACCAGCCCTGAGTGACTGATCTGCCAGCCCACCAGCCCTGAGTGATTGAGCTGCCAGCCCACCAGGCCTGAGTGACTGACCTGCCACCCCAAAAATCCATTCGGCCCACAATATCCATACTAATCTTCTGGAAACCAGTCCCTTCGGCCCACAACACCCATACTAGCGCTCCAAACCCCCCCCCCCCGCCTCCCCCCCACACTGGACACCAATATTGGAATTGGTGGAGAGGTGGAATATTGCGTTGGGGGACCAGCCCTCCCATGTGAACATGGGACCCAACGGGTCCAACTTAGTCTAGTAGACAATAGGTGCAGGAGTAGAGGCCATTCGGCCCTTCGAACAAGCACCGCCATTCACTGTGATCACGGCTGATCATCCTCAATCAGTACCCCGTTCCTGCCGTCTCCCCATATCCCCTGACTCCGCTATCTTTAAGAGCCCTATCTAGCTGTCCCTTGAAAGTATCCAGAGAACCGGCCTCCACCGCCCTCTGAGGCAGAGAATTCCACAGACTCACAACTCTGGGTGAAAAAGTGTTTCCGCGTCTCCGTTCTAAATGGCCGACCCCTTATTCTTAAACTGTGTGTGTGGCCCCTGGTTCTGGACTCCCCCAACATCGGGAACATGTTTCCTGCCTCTAGCGTGTGTCCAAACCCTTAATAATCTTATATGTTTCAATGAGATCCCCTCTCATCCTTCTAAACTCCAGAGTGTACAAGCCCAGCCGCTCCATTCTCTCAGCATATGACAGTCCCGCCATCCCGGGAATTAACCTGGTGAACCTACGCTGGGCTCCCTCAATAGCAAGAATGTCCTTCCTCAAATTAGGGGATCAAAACTGTACACAATACTCCAGGTGTGGTCTCACCAGGGCCCTGTACAACTGCAGAAGGACCTCTTTGCTCCTGTACTCAACTCCTCTTGTTATGAAGGCCAACAGGCCAAAACTGCACCCAATACTCCAGGTGTGGTCTCACCAGGGCCCTGTACAACTGCAGAAGGACCTCTTTGCTCCTATATTCGATTGTTTGTGTCTTCCTTAGTGAAGACAGATCCGAAGTACACCCACCAGGGACAATTTTTACATTTTCACACCAAGCCAATTAACCTACAAACCTGCACGTCTTTGGAGTGTGGGAGGAAACCGGAGATCTCGAAGAAAGCGTCACAGTGAGAACGTACAAGCTCCGTCGGGATGGAACCCAGGTCTCCGGCGCCGTGAGGCGGCAACTCACCTCCACGACAGGCCTGGATGATGAAGACTTTGGGCTTGGTCTGCAGATGGACACACTCTTCATTATCGAACGTGTCAAAGACGTCTTCCAGATCAACGACTGCGTCATCAGATCCGAGAATCTCTCCCTCTTCCCCGTGAGCGAGGATGAAGACAAAGGAGCAACAGGCTTCAGGATTCATCTTGTCCCGATACTTCTCCAGAGAGTCCAGGATATCCTGACAACACAGTGTGAGGGGGAAGGCACATAAATATCGTCAACGTTTGGTTTAGAGATACAGCGTGGAAACAGGCCCTTCGGCCCACCGGGTCCGTGCTAGCCGACCAGCGATCGCCCGTTCACACACTAGTTTAGTTTAGAGATACAAGGCGGAAACAGGAGGCAAAAGTCGGCCATCTTGAACCAGGCCCCAAACTCTCGCCCTCCGCTCCCAGCTTCAACTATTCCCTTTTTACTTCAGAGATACAGCGCGGAAACAGGCCCTTCGGCCCCACCGGGTCCGTGCCGACCAGCGATCGCCCGTTCATACACTAGTTTAGAGATACAGCGCGGAAACAGGCCCTTCGGCTCCACCGATGAATAAGCAGGAATGGGGAACTCACCTTTCCAGGCAGATCGATGCACTCGGTCACTTGGAACTTTAATTCCCTCAGGCAATTTGTGAGAATTGTCAGTTCATTCTCAGCTCCAGGCCTACCTTTTTTAATGCAGAGAATGTAGGCCTTTCTCGGTCCAGACATATCATACTCTTCCTCCTGTTACACAGACCAAGATGTTCGCACAGTCAGTACAGACTTCCGGAGCCCGTGGTCAGTTCAGTTTACAGAGAAAGAGTTTAGTTTAGTTTGGAGATACAGTGCGGAAACAGGCAACAGTTGTGTGCAGTTTTGGTCCCCTAATTTGAGGAAGGACATTCTTGCTATTGAGGGAGCCCAGCATAGGTTCACCAGGTTAATTCCCGGGATGGCGGGACTGTCATATGCTGAGAGAATGGAGCGGCTGGGCTTGTACACTCTGGAGTTTAGAAGGATGAGAGGATATCTTATTGAAACATACAAGATTGTTAAGGGTTTGGACACGCTAGAGGCAGGAAACATGTTCCCCATGTTGGGGGAGTCCAGAACCAGGGGCCACACACACAGTTTAAGAATAAGTGGTCGGCCATTTAGAACGGAGACGAGGAAACACTTTTTCTCACATCTTGACGGTTTTCTCTTTATTTTTCAATTAAAAATTAAATTTATAGATTTAGCGAAGATATTAATATGGTATGTAGAGGATAATAACGTTGTGAATTCATGCTGTTTTCGGACTTTTCTGCAGGGATATGTGCTTATATATGTATGCATATGGGTATATATATATATATATATATATATATATATATATATATATATATATATATATATATATATATATGTGTACATATGTATGTATGTGTGTGTGTATGTATGGGTATATATATATGTTTGCTACTCCCAGAGAAGTTATTTGATTGTCAGAAATATTCTTCTTTTTTTTTCGGGCACGGAGCTGGGAATTTTTTTTTACAAAGGCTACGGAAGTCTTTAGAATTCTATCCACGTTAGTGTGGCTATCACTAACTACACTAATTGTAGATGTAGTTTTTTTTCTTTCACCCTATACTAACCAATTCTAACACTTTTTTCACTTTAAATATTTTTATAACTTAATGTTTGAATGGAACTACAAGACTAATTCAAGGAGATGTGTTCGGAAGAGCGATGTATATGATTTTAAATTCATCTATTTGAGGTTCGGGAGCAGGGTCAGGTTTTATGTGTTGCACCTTCTGCTCGGTTATAGACCACCTTAGAAACAATATGCACGATGTTAATATGACAAGAGGGGGTCAGGGAATAACATTTTGTAGTTGGAATGTCAAGGGAATCAATGAACCAATTAAGAGAGGTAAAGTTTTGGCACATCTAAATTCAATCAAAACAGATATAATATTCCTTCAAGAAACACACCTTAAAAAGGAATCTCAACATAGACTTAAAGCTAAGTGGATCGCTGAATCATATCATTCCTCTTTTTCCCATAAGTCCAGAGGAGTTGCAATATTAATTCGTAAAGGAATACCTTTTACGAATTCATCAACAATAGCGGATATTGATGGTAGATATATTATATTAGTTGGAGAGTTAAATGGAGAAAAAGTGATTCTTCTTAATGTATATGGGCCTAATTTTGATAACCCTATGTTTTTTAATAAAACATTTAATATAATTCCTGAATTTACACAATATAAATTAATAATTGGAGGAGACTTCAATTGTACATTAGATTCATACTTAGATAGATCATCAAGGCAAAAAAAAGTAAAATCTCAATCAAGTGTATTTTTAAATTCATTTATTAATACCACTAATATTAAGGATGTCTGGAGAATAGAAAATCCAACTGGACGGGAATATTCATTTTACTCACCAGTACATAAAACATACTCAAGAATAGATTATTTTTTAGTTGACTCCACGTTTATCCCGTTTACTTATAACTCAAAATACCATAATATTATAATCTCAGATCACGCACCTGTAACATTCATGATTAAATTAAATGGAATGTCCGAGAAACAAACATATTGGAGATTTAACCCACAAATTTTGAACGAAAGATCATGCCAGGAATATATTACTAAACAGATTCAAATATTTTTTGAGGTAAATGATAACCCTGACACACCTACTTCTCTTATGTGGGAAACGTTTAAAGCGTTTGTTCGAGGTGCATTAATTTCTGCTCAAGTATTTTATAATAAAGAGAACAGGATTAAACAACAAACATTGGAAAGTGAAATCAAGCAACTAGATATAGAAAATGCGAGAATGCCATCTATTTCAAAACATAATAAAATTGCTGTATTGAAATATAAATTAAACAAAATGTATTCAGAACAAGTAATAAAACTTTATCAAAAAAACAAACAATTACATTTTGAATTTGGAGACAAACCACAAAAACGATTAGCACGTCAGTTACGAAAAATGGAAGGGGAAAAAATAATTCATAAAATTAGAACAGAGACAGGAGAATTATTAAAAATGCCTAAGGACATAAATGAAAGATTTCTCCAAAACTATCATAACCTTTATTCAACTAAAACTGTAACACAAACAGAAGGAATAGCAGATTTTTTTACTAAAATGTAATTTAAAAGGTTTAGATTCAAATGATAGAGAATTATTAGAAAGGGAGATTACGATAAAGGATATTGAGGAGTCTATTGGCTCTTTAAAAAATGGTAAAGCAGTAGGACCAGATGGTTTAGGCTCTGAATTCTATAAAACATTTTATGACTTGCTCTCCCCACGTTTACAAAGGCTGTATGAGCATATCTATACTCAACAGAAACTTCCAGATACTTTAAATGAATCTATAATAACACTTATTCCTAAAGTTGATAAAGATCCGGAAGATCCGGGATCATATAGAGCAATTGCACTTTTAAATACAGATCAGAAAATATTAACTAAAATACTAGCGCATAGATTAAGTACAGTGATGAATAAATTAATACACCCTGACCAAACAGGCTTTATTCAGAAACGGTACTCATATTATAATCTAAGAAGATTATTTAATATTATTTATTCTAAGAGAATTATTAATGAAGATCTAGCAATAATCTCACTTGACGCTGAAAAAGCATTTGATCAGGTTGAATGGTCTTATTTATTTTCGGTGATGGAAAATATGCAGCTAGGGGAGAAATTCTGCACATGGATAAAACTGTTATATACAAACCCTATGGCTAGAATATTAACAAACCAAAGGTTGTCATCTAAATTCAGCCTATCTAGAGGTTGTAGACAAGGATGCCCGTTATCTCCATTATTATTTGCGCTTGCTATTGAGCCACTCGCAGAAAGAGTTAGGGGTCATCCGGAAATACATGGGTATAACACAAAGGACACAGTGAATAAAATTTCTCTATACGCAGATGATGTACTAATTTACATTACAAAACCAGAAATTAGTATTCCAAACTTATTAGAGCTAATAACCCAATTTGGTTCACTCTCAGGATACAGAATAAATTGGAATAAAAGTGAAATTATGCCAATAAGGGAACATAACAAACACATAATACAACAATTTCCATTTAAAATAGTAAACGAAAAATTCAAATACCTAGGCATTTACGTAACTAAGATATATACATCATTATTTAAAGCAAATTTTCCCCCATTACTGAATAAACTACATAAGAATATTCAATATTGGAAAACACTTCCTATCTCAATGGTTGGCAAAATTAATGCCCTAAAAATGATTTTTTTACCGCAAATATTATACCTTTTTCAGACAATTCCGATATATTTGTCAAAAAACTTTTTTAAAAAATTGGATTCCATTGTTAATGATTTTATCTGGGATTATAAGAATCATAGGATAAACAAAAGACATTTGTGTAAATCAAAAATAAATGGAGGTTTGGTTTTACCAAACTTTCTGTTTTATTTTTGGGCAGTTAACATTAAAAATATGAATTTCTGGTTGGAAGAAATAGATCAACAACCAGATTGGTTAAAAATGGAAAAGGAAGATTGTTTGCCTTTTGATATCGGTTCGATATTATTTGCTACATCTAAATTAAACAAAAACATTTATAGGGAAAACCCTATAATATTTAGTGCTATATGAATTTGGAAACAATTAAAAAAGACATTAAAATTAGATAACTTATCACTTTTTCTCCCAATTGTGAATAACCCTTTGTTTAAGCCCTCATGGTTGGACAGGGGTTTTACACAATGGAAGAATTATGGAATTAAAAATATGGGACAACTTTATAAGGAAGGCACTTTTCTGACATTTCAGGAGTTGCAACAGACTTATGGACTTCGAGGAAATGATTATTTCAGATATCTTGAACTCAGAGATTATGTAAAATCGAATACTCAAAATTTTCGAATTAGAAATTCAGAAATTCTTGACGAATGTTGGAATAAACATCCTAATACAGAAAAATTAATATCTTATATATATAATATCTTATTAGACAGTGACATTCCATCGACGGACTTACACAGACAAACATGGGAAAAAGAATTCAATCAAATAATAACGAAAGATACTTGGGAAGAAAGTTTACAACATATACATCAATGTTCATTAAATGCCAGACATTCTTTAATACAATTTAAAGTAATACATAGATTACATTATTCAAAAACAAAATTACATAAAATCTTTCAACATATCTCACCTATATGTGATAAATGTCAACATTTAGAAGCTACCTTATCTCATATGTTTGCAAACTGTATAAAAATTAAAAAATTCTGGGTAAATATTTTTAGTATAATATCTAAAGTGACCAGCACACAAGTGGACCCGGATCCAAAATTTATAATACTCGGAACATCAGAATTAAATCAAACATTTACAACAACACAAAGAAACTTTATTGATTATAGTATAATAACAGGAAAAAAATTAATTCTAAAATTTTGGAAAGGCCCTACGGCCCCCACAATCAAAATGTGGATTATAGAAATGACGGAGACCTTAAACGTGGAAAGAATCAGATTTTCCCTGTTGGACAAACAGGAATTATTCGTTGGAACATGGTCTCCCTTTATTGATTATTTAAAGGGTCAGAATGGTTCAGCACGGGAACCTGACTAATGCTCGGGCTAAAAAATGGATGAAATGCTATATTCTGAAATGTACGAATATATCTCGAATGAAGTTTTTTATTTTAATAAATTTTTCCATTCTTCTTTAACTATCTCTCTCTTTTTTTTTTTTTTTTCTTTTTTTTTTTCTCTTTTTCTTCTCTCTCTTTTCTTTCTTTACCTCATCTATCTTTTTAGTTCTATCTAGTTTAAAATTAAAAAAAAGGCAAAAGGTATTGGAGACAATGTAATAATAATTGATAATATTATCAATTTAAAAATGTAAGACTGTAATGATGTTAATAGGTTATGTACTTATCTCCAATAAAAAATATTTTCAAAAAAAAGAAAATGGAAAAGGTGGATTGCTTTGAAAATGCCAAAAGGTTTGCTTTGAAAATGCAAAACGTGGTTTGCTTTGAAAATGGAAAACGTGATTTGCTTTGAAAATGGAAAAGGTGGTTTGCTTTGAAAAAGCAAAAGGTGGTTTGCTTTGAAAAAGCAAAAGGTGGTTTGCTTTGAAAATGCAAAAAGGTTTTCTTTAAAAATGCAGTAGATGGTTTGCTTTGAAAATTGAAAAGGTGGTTTGCTTTGAAAATGCAAAAGGTGGTTTGCTTTTAAATTGCAAAAAAGTGGTTTGCTTTGAAAATGCAAAAGGTGGTTTGGTATAAAAATGCCAAAAAGTGGTTTGCTTTGGAAATGCAAAAGGTCGTTTGCTTTGAAAATGCAAAAGGTCATTTGCTTTGAAAATGCAAAAGGTGGTTTGCTGGTTTGCATTGAAAATGCAAAAGCTGCTTTTCAATGAAAATGCAAAAGGTGGTTTGCTTTGAAAATGAAAAAGGTGGTTTGCTTTGAAAATGCAAAAGGTGGTTTGGTTTGAAAATGCAAAAGGTCGTTTGCTGGTTTGCATTGAAAATGCAAAAGCTGGTTTGCTTTGAAAATGCAAAATGTGGTGTGCTTTGAAAATGCAAAAGGTGGTCTGCTTTGAAAATCCAAAAAAGGTTTGCTTTATAATGTAGTAGATAGTTTGCTTTGAAAAAGGAAAAAGTGGTTTGCTTTGAAAATACAGAAGGTGGTTTGCTTTGAAATTGCAAAAAAAACTGGTTTGCTTTGAAAATGCAAAAGGTGGTTTGCTTTGAAAATACAAAAGGTGGTTTGCTTTGAAAATGCCATAGGTGGCTTTCTTTTAATATGGAAATGGTGGTTTGCTTTGAAAATGCAAAAGGTTGTTTGTCTTTACTATGTAAAAGGTGGTTTGCTTTGAAAATGCAAATGGTGGTTTGCTTTGAAAATGCAAAAGGTTTGCTTTGAAAATGCAAATAGTGGTTTACTTTGAAGGGCAAATAGTGGTTTGCTTTGAAAATGCAAAAGGTGGTTTTCTTTGAAAATGAAAAAAAGGTTGTTTGCTTTTAAAATCAAAAGGTTTTCTTTGAAATGCAAAGGGTTTACTTTGAAAATGCAAAAGGTTTGCTTTGAAAATGCAAAAAGTGGTTTGCTTTGAAGGGAAAATGGTGGTTTGCTTTGAAAATGCAAAAGGTGGTTTACTTTGAAAATGCTAAAGGTGGTTTGCTTTGAAAATGCAAATGGTGGTTTGCTTTGAAAATGAAAAAGTGGTTTGCTTTCAAAATGCAAAGGGTTTACTTTGAAAATGCAAAAGGCGGTTTGCTTTGAAGGGCATATGGTGGTTTGCTTTGAAAACGCAAAAGGTGGTTTGATTTGAAAATGAAAAAAAGGTGGTTTGCTTTTAAAATCAAAAGGTTTGCTTTGAAAATGCAAAGGGTTTACTTTGAAAATGCAAAAGGTTTGTTTTGAAAATGCGAATAGTGGTTTGCTTTGAAAAAGCAAAAGGTGGTTGCTTTGAAGATGCAAAAGGTGGTTTGCTTTGAAAATGCAAAAGGTGGTTAGCTTTTAAAATGCAAAAGGTGGATTGCTGGTTTGCATTGAAAATGCAAAAGGGAGTTTGCTTTGAAAATGTAAAAGGTGGTTTGCTTTGAAAATGATATAGGTGGTTTGCTTTGAAAATGCAAAAAGGTTTGCTTTAAAAAAGCAGTAGATGGTTTGCTTTGAAAATGGAAAAGGTGGTTTGAAAATGCAAAAGGTGGTTTCCTTTGAAAATGCAAAAAGGTTTACTTTAAAAATGCAGTAGATGGTTTGCTTTGAAAATGCAGTAGATGGTTTGCTTTGAAAATGCAAAAGGTGGTTTGCTTTGAAAATGCAAAAGGTCGTTTGCTTTGAAAATACAAAAGTCGTTTGCTTTTAAAATGCAAAAGGTGGTTTGCTGGTTTGCATTGAAAATGCAAAAGCTGCGTTTTAATGGAAATGCAAAATGTGGTTTGCTTTGAAAATGCAAAAGATGGTATGCTTTGAAAATGCAAAAAGGTTTGCTTTAAAAAAGCAGTAGATGGTTTGCTTTGAAAATGGAAAAGGTGGATTGAAAATGCAAAATGTGGTTTCCTTTGAAAATGCAAAAAGGTTTGCTTTAAAAATGCAATAGATGGTTTGCTTTGAAAATGGAAAAGGTGGTTTTCTTTGAAAATGCAAAAGGTGGTTTCCTTTGAAAATGAAAAAGGTGGTTTGCTTTGAAAATTCAAAAAGGTTTGCTTTAAAAAAGCAGTAGATGGTTTGCTTTGAAAATGGAAAAGGTGGTTTGAAAATGCAAAAGGTGGTTTCCTTTGAAAATGCAAAAGGAGGTTTGCTTTGAAAATACAAAAGGTCGTTTGCTCTGAAAATGCAAAAGGTCGTTTGCTTTTAATATGCAAAAGGTCGTTTGCTTTGAAAATGCAAAAGATTGTTTGCTTTGAAATTGCAAAAAAGTGGTTTGCTTTGAAAATGCAAAAGTGGTTTGCTTTGAAAATACAAAACGTGGTTTGATTTGAAAATGCAAAAAGTGGCTTTGTTTTAATATGCAAATGGTGGTTTGCTTTGAAAATGCAAAAGGTGGTTTGCTTTTAAAATGCAAAAGGTGGTTTGGTTTGAAAATGCAAATGTTGGTTTTCAATGAAAATGTAAAAGGTGGTTTGCTTTGAAAATGCAAAAGGTGGTTTGGTATAAAAATGCCAAAATGTGGTTTGCTTTGAAAATGTAAAAGGTGGTTTGCTTTGAAAATGCAAACGATCGTTTGCTTTGAAAATGCAAAAGGTGGTTTGCTGGATTGCATTGAAAATGCAAAAGCTGCGTTTTAATGGAAATGCAAAATGTGGTTTGCTTTGAAAATGCAAAAGATGGTATGCTTTGAAAATGCAAAAAGGTTTGCTTTAAAAAAGCAGTAGATGGTTTGCTTTGAAAATGGAAAAGGTGGATTGAAAATGCAAAATGTGGTTTCCTTTGAAAATGCAAAAAGGTTTGCTTTAAAAATGCAATAGATGGTTTGCTTTGAAAATGGAAAAGGTGGTTTGAAAATGCAAAAGGTGGTTTCCTTTGAAAATGCAAAAGGAGGTTTGCTTTGAAAATACAAAAGGTCGTTTGCTCTGAAAATGCAAAAGTTCGTTTGCTTTTAATATGCAAAAGGTCGTTTGCTTTGAAAATGCAAAAGATTGTTTGCTTTGAAATTGCAAAAAAGTGGTTTGCTTTGAAAATGCAAAATTGGTTTGCTTTGAAAATACAAAACGTGGTTTGATTTGAAAATGCAAAAAGTGGCTTTGTTTTAATATGCAAATGGTGGTTTGCTTTGAAAATGCAAAAGGTGGTTTGCTTTTAAAATGCAAAAGGTGGTTTCGTTTGAAAATGCAAATGTTGGTTTTCAATGAAAATGTAAAAGGTGGTTTGCTTTGAAAATGCAAAAGGTGGTTTGGTATAAAAATGCCAAAATGTGGTTTGCTTTGAAAATGTAAAAGGTGGTTTGCTTTGAAAATGCAAACGGTCGTTTGCTTTGAAAATGCAAAAGATGGTTTGCTGGTTTGCATTGAAAATGCAAAAGCTGTGTTTTAATGGAAATGCAAAATGTGGTTTGCTTTGAAAATGCAAAAGATGGTATGCTTTGAAAATGCAAAAAGGTTTGCTTTAAAAAAGCAGTAGATGGTTTGCTTTGAAAATGGAAAAGGTGGATTGAAAATGCAAAATGTGGTTTCCTTTGAAAATGCAAAAAGGTTTGCTTTAAAAATGCAATAGATGGTTTGCTTTGAAAATGGAAAAGGTGGTTTTCTTTGAAAATGCAAAAGGTGGTTTCCTTTGAAAATGCAAAAGGTGGTTTGCTTTGAAAATTCAAAAAGGTTTGCTTTAAAAAAGCTGTAGATGGTTTGCTTTGAAAATGGAAAAGGTGGTTTGAAAATGCAAAAGGTGGTTTCCTTTGAAAATGCAAAATGAGGTTTGCTTTGAAATGCAAAATGTGGTTTGCTTTGAAAATGCAAAAAGGTTTGCTTTAGAAATGCAGTAGATGGTTTGCTTTGAAAATGGAAAAGGTGGTTTGCTTTGAAAATGCAAAAGATGGTTTGCTTTGAAATTGCAAAAAAGTGGTTTGCTTTGAAAATGCAAAAGGTGGTTTGCTTTGAAAATACAAAACGTTGTTTGATTTGAAAATGCAAAAAGTGGCTTTCTTTTAATATGCAAATGGTGGTTTGCTTTGAAAATGCAAAAGGTGGTTTGCTTTGAAAATGCAAAAGGTGGTTTGCTTTGAAAATGCAAATGTTGGTTTTGATTGAAAATGTAAAAGGTGGTTTGCTTTGAAAATGCAAAAGGTGGTATGGTATAAAAATGCAAATGGTGGTTTGCTTTGAAAATGCAAAAGGTGGTTTGCTTTGAAAATGCAAACGGTCGTTTGCTTTTAAAATGCAAAAGGTGGTTTGCTGGTTTGCATTGGAAATGCAAAAGCTGTTTTTAATGGAAATGCCAAAGGTGGTTTGCTTTGAAAATGCTAAAGATGGTATGCTTTGAAAATGCAAAAAGGTTTGCTTTAAAAAAGCAGTAGATGGTTTGCTTTGAAAATGGAAAAGGTGGATTGAAATTGCAAAAGGTGGTTTCCTTTGAAAATGCAAAAAGGTTTGCTTTAAAAATGCATTAGATGGTTTGCTTTGAAAATGGAAAAGGTGGTTTGCTTTGAAAATGCAAAAGGTGGTTTGATTTGAAATTGCAAATGTGTGGTTTGCTTTGAACATGCAAAAAAAGGTGGTCTGCTTTGAAAATGCTAAAGGTGGTTTGCTTTGAAAATGCAAAAGGTGGTTTGCTTTGAAAATGCAAAAGGTGGTTTGCTTTGAAAATGCAAAAGGAGGTTTGCTTTGAAAATGCAAAAGGTCGTTTGCTCTGAAAATGCAAAAGGTCGTTTGCTTTTAATATGCAGAAGGTCGTTTGCTTTGAAAATGCAAAAGATTGTTTGCTTTCAAATTGCAAAAAAGTGATTTGCTTTGAAAATGGAAAAGGTGGTTTGCTTTGAAAATACAAAACGTGGTTTAATTTGAAAATGCAAAAAGTGGCTTTGTTTTAATATGCAAATGGTGGTTTGCTTTGAAAATGCAAAAGGTGGTTTACTTTTAAAATGCAAAAGGTGGTTTGCTTTGAAAATGCAAATGTTGGTTTTCAATGAAAATGTAAAAGGTGGTTTGATTTGAAAATGCAAAAGGTGGTTTGGTATAAAAATGCCAAAAAGTGGTTTGCTTTGAAAATGTAAAAGGTGGTTTGCTTTGAAAATGCCAAAGGTGGTTTTCTGGTTTGCATTGAAAATGCAGAAGCTGCTTTTTAATGGAAATGCAACAGGTGGTTTGCTTTGAAAATGCAAAAGATGGTATGCTTTGAAAATGCAAAAGGTGGTTTGCTTTGAAAATGCAAAAGGTCGTTTGCTTTGAAAATGCAAAGGTGGTTTTCTGGTTTGCATTGAAAATGCAGAAGCTGCTTTTTAATGGAAATGCAACAGGTGGTTTGCTTTGAAAATGCAAAAGGTGGTTTGCTTTGAAAATGGAAAAGGTGTTTTGCTTTGAAAATGCAAAAGGTGGTTTGCTTTGAAAATTCAAAAAGGTTTGCTTTAAAAAAGCAGTAGATGGTTTGCTTTGAAAATGGAAAAGGTGGTTTGAAAATGCAAAATGTGGTTTCCTTTGAAAATGCAAAAGGAGGTTTGCTTTGAAAATACAAAAGGTCGTTTGCTCTGAAAATGCAAAAGTTCGTTTGCTTTTAATATGCAAAAGGTCGTTTGCTTTGAAAATGCAAAAGATTGTTTGATTGAAATTGCAAAAAAGTGGTTTGCTTTGAAAATGCAAAATTGGTTTGCTTTGAAAATACAAAACGTGGTTTGATTTGAAAATGCAAAAAGTGGCTTTGTTTTAATATGCAAATGGTGGTTTGCTTTGAAAATGCAAAAGGTGGTTTGCTTTTAAAATGCAAAAGGTGGTTTCGTTTGAAAATGCAAATGTTGGTTTTCAATGAAAATGTAAAAGGTGATTTGCTTTGAAAATGCAAAAGGTGGTTTGGTATAAAAATGCCAAAATGTGGTTTGCTTTGAAAATGTAAAAGGTGGTTTGCTTTGAAAATGCAAACGGTCGTTTGCTTTGAAAATGCAAAAGGTGGTTTGCTGGTTTGCATTGAAAATGCAAAAGCTGCGTTTTAATGGAAATGCAAAATGTGGTTTGCTTTGAAAATGCAAAAGATGGTATGCTTTGAAAATGCAAAAAGGTTTGCTTTAAAAAAGCAGTAGATGGTTTGCTTTGAAAATGGAAAAGGTGGATTGAAAATGCAAAATGTGGTTTCCTTTGAAAATGCAAAAAGGTTTGCTTTAAAAATGCAATAGATGGTTTGCTTTGAAAATGGAAAAGGTGGTTTTCTTTGAAAATGCAAAAGGTGGTTTCCTTTGAAAATGCAAAAGGTGGTTTGCTTTGAAAATTCAAAAAGGTTTGCTTTAAAAAAGCAGTAGATGGTTTGCTTTGAAAATGGAAAAGGTGGTTTGAAAATGCAAAAGGTGGTTTCCTTTGAAAATGCAAAATGAGGTTTGCTTTGAATATGCAGTAGATGGTTTGCTTTGAAAATAGAAAAGGTGGTTTGCTTTGAAAATGCAAAAGATGGTTTGCTTTGAAATTGCAAAAAAGTGGTTTGCTTTGAAAATGCAAAAGGTGGTTTGCTTTGAAAATACAAAACATTGTTTGATTTGAAAATGCAAAAAGTGGCTTTCTTTTAATATGCAAATGGTGGTTTGCTTTGAAAATGCAAAAGGTGGTTTGCTTTGAAAATGCAAAAGGTGGTTTGCTTTGAAAATGCAAATGTTGGTTTTGATTGAAAACGTAAAAGGTGGTTTGCTTTGAAAATGCAAAAGGTGGTTTGGTATAAATATGCCAAAAAGTGGTTTGCTTTGAAAATGTAAAAGGTGGTATGGTTTGAAAATGCAAAAGGTGGTTTGCTGGTTTGCATTGAAAATGCAAAAGCTGCTTTTTAATGGAAATGTAAAAGGTGGTTTGCTTTGAAAATGCAAAAGGTGGTTTGCTTTGAAATGCAAAAGGTGGTTTGCTTTGAAAATGCAAAAAGGTTTGCTTTAAAAATGCAGTAGATGGTTTGCTTTGAAATTGCAAAAAAGTGGTTTGCTTTGAAAATGCAAAAGGTGGTTTGCTTTGAAAATACAAAACGTGGTTTAATTTGAAAATGCAAAAAGTGGCTTTCTTTTAATATGCAAATGGTGGTTTGCTTTGAAATGCAAAAGGTGGTTTGCTTTGAAAATGCAAAAGATGGTATGCTTTGAAACTGCAAAAAGGTTTGCTTTAAAAAAGCAGTAGATGGTTTGCTTTGAAAATGGAAAAGGTGGATTGAAATTGCAAAAGGTGGTTTCCTTTGAAAATGCAAAAAGGTTTGCTTTAAAAATGCATTAGATGGTTTGCTTTGAAAATGGAAAAGGTGGTTTGCTTTGAAAATGCAAAAGGTGGTTCGATTTGAAATTGCAAATGTGTGGTTTGCTTTGAACATGCAAAAAAAGGTGGTCTGCTTTGAAAATGTTAAAGGTGGTTTGCTTCGAAAATGCAAAAGGTGGTTTGCTTTGAAATTGCAAAAGGTGGTTTGCTTTGAAAATGCAAAAGGAGGTTTGCTTTGAAAATGCAAATGGTCGTTTGCTCTATAAATGCAAACGGTCGTTTGCTATTAATATGCGAAAGGTCGTTTGCTTTGAAAATGCAAAAGATTGTTTGCTTTGAATTTGCAAAAAAAGTGGTTTGCTTTGAAAATGCAAAAGGTGGTTTGCTTTGAAAATACAAAACGTGGTTTGATTTGAAAATGCAAAAAGTGGCTTTGTTTTAATATGTTAATGGTGGTTTGCTTTGAAAATGCAAAAGGTGGTTTGCTTTTAAAGTGCAAAAGGTGGTTTGCTTTGAAAATGCAAATGTTGGTTTTCAATGAAAATGTAAAAGGTGGTTTGCTTTGAAAATGCAAAAGGTGGTTTGGTATAAAAATGCCAAAAAGTAGTTTGCTTTGAAAATGTAAAAGGTGGTTTGCTTTGAAAATGCAAAAGATGGTATGCTTTGAAAATGCTAATAGGTTTGCTTTAAAAAAGCAGTAGATGGTTTGCTTTTTAAAATGGAAAAGGTGGATTGAAAATGCAAAAGGTGGTTTCCTTTGAAAATGCAAAAATGTTTGCTTTAAAAATGCAGTAGGTGGTTTGCTTTGAAAATGGAAAAGGTGGTTTGCTTTGAAAATGCAAAAGATGGTTTGCTTTGAAATTGCAAAAAAGTGGTTTGCTTTGAAAATGCAAAAGGTGGTTTGCTTTGAAAATACAAAACGTTGTTTTATTTGAAATTGCAAAAGGTGGTTTGCTGATTTGCATTGAAAATGCAAAAGCTGCTTTTTAATGGAAATGCAAAAGGTGGTTTGCTTTGAAAATGCAAAAAGGTTTGCTTTAAAAAAGCAGTAGATGGTTTACTTTGAAAATGAAAAAGGTGGATTGAAAATGCAAATGGTGGTTTGGTATAAAAATGCGAAAAAGTGGTTTGGTTTGAAAATGCAAAAGGCGGTTTGCTTTGAAAATGCAAACGGTCATTTGCTTTGAAAATGCAAAAGGTGGTTTGCTGGTTTGCATTGAAAATGCAAAAGCTGCCTTTTAATGGAAATGCAAAAGGTGGTTTGCTTTGAAAATGCAAAGATGGTATGCTTTGAAAATGCAAAAGGTGGTTTACTTTGAAAATGCAAAAGGTGGTATGCTTTGAATATGAAAAAGCAGGTTTGCTTTGAAAATGCTAAAGGTTTGCTTTGAAAATGCAAAGGGTTTACTTTGATAATGCAAAAGGTTTGCTTTGAAAATGCAAATGGTGGTTTGCTTTGAAAATGCAAAAGGTGGTTTGCTTTTAAAATGAAAAAGGTGGGTTGCATTGAAAATGCAAACGTTGGTTTGCTTGGAAATTGCAAAAAGTGGTTTCCTTTGAAAATGCAAATGGTGGTTTGCTTTGAAAAGGCAAAAGGTGGTTTGCTATAAAAATGCCAAAAGGAGGTTTGCTTTCAAAATGCAAAATGTGGTTTTCTTTGAAAATGCAAAAGGTCCTTTGCTTTGAAAATGCAAAAGGTTTACTATGAAAATGCAAAAGTTGGTTTGCTGGTTTGAATTGAAAATGAAAAAGGTGATTTGCTTTGAAAATACACAAGGTGGTTTGCTTTGAAAATGCAAAAGGTGGTTTGCTTTGAAAATACAAAAGGTGGTTTGCTTTGAAAATGCAAAAGGTGGCTTGCTTTTAATATGCAAAAGATGGTTTGCTTTTAAAATGCAAAAGGTGTTTTGGTTTTAAAATGCAAAAGGTGGTTTGGTTTTAAAATGGAAATGTTGGTTTGCTTTGAAAATGCAAAAGGTGGTTTGCTTTGAATAAACAAAAGATGATTTGCTTTGAACATGCTAAATGTGGTTTGCTTTGAAAATGCAAAAAGTGGTTTGCTTTGAAAATGCAAAAGGTGGTTTGCTGGTTTGCATTGAAAATGCAAAAGGTGGTTTGGTATAAAAATGCCAAAATGTGGTTTGCTTTGAAAATGTAAAAGGTGGTTTGCTTTGAAAATGCAAACGGTCGTTTGTTTTGAAAATGCAAAAGGTGGTTTGCTGGTTTGCATTGAAAATGCAAAAGCTGTGTTTTAATGGAAATGCAAAATGTGGTTTGCTTTGAAAATGCAAAAGATGGTATGCTTTGAAAATGCAAAAAGGTTTGCTTTAAAAAAGCAGTAGATGGTTTGCTTTGAAAATGGAAAAGGTGGATTGAAAATGCAAAATGTGGTTTCCTTTGAAAATGCAAAAAGGTTTGCTTTAAAAATGCAATAGATGGTTTGCTTTGAAAATGGAAAAGGTGGTTTTCTTTGAAAATGCAAAAGGTGGTTTCCTTTGAAAATGCAAAAGGTGGTTTGCTTTGAAAATTCAAAAAGGTTTGCTTTAAAAAAGCTGTAGATGGTTTGCTTTGAAAATGGAAAAGGTGGTTTGAAAATGCAAAAGGTGGTTTCCTTTGAAAATGCAAAATGAGGTTTGCTTTGAAATGCAAAAGGTGGTTTGCTTTGAAAATGCAAAAAGGTTTGCTTTAGAAATGCAGTAGATGGTTTGCTTTGAAAATGGAAAAGGTGGTTTGCTTTGAAAATGCAAAAGATGGTTTGCTTTGAAATTGCAAAAAAGTGGTTTGCTTTGAAAATGCAAAAGGTGGTTTGCTTTGAAAATACAAAACGTTGTTTGATTTGAAAATGCAAAAAGTGGCTTTCTTTTAATATGCAAATGGTGGTTTGCTTTGAAAATGCAAAAGGTGGTTTGCTGGTTTGCATTGGAAATGCAAAAGCTGTTTTTTAATGGAAATGCAAAAGGTGGTTTGCTTTGAAAATGCAAAAGATGGTATGCTTTGAAAATGCAAAAAGGTTTGCTTTAAAAAAGCAGTAGATGGTTTGCTTTGAAAATGGAAAAGGTGGATTGAAATTGCAAAAGGTGGTTTCCTTTGAAAATGCAAAAAGGTTTGCTTTAAAAATGCATTAGATGGTTTGCTTTGAAAATGGAAAAGGTGGTTTGCTTTGAAAATGCAAAAGGTGGTTTGATTTGAAATTGCAAATGTGTGGTTTGCTTTGAACATGCAAAAAAAGGTGGTCTGCTTTGAAAATGCTAAAGGTGGTTTGCTTTGAAAATGCAAAAGGTGGTTTGCTTTGAAAATGCAAAAGGTGGTTTGCTTTGAAAATGCAAAAGGAGGTTTGCTTTGAAAATGCAAAAGGTCGTTTGCTCTGAAAATGCAAAAGGTCGTTTGCTTTTAATATGCAGAAGGTCGTTTGCTTTGAAAATGCAAAAGATTGTTTGCTTTCAAATTGCAAAAAAGTGATTTGCTTTGAAAATGCAAAAGGTGGTTTGCTTTGAAAATACAAAACGTGGTTTAATTTGAAAATGCAAAAAGTGGCTTTGTTTTAATATGCAAATGGTGGTTTGCTTTGAAAATGCAAAAGGTGGTTTACTTTTAAAATGCAAAAGGTGGTTTGCTTTGAAAATGCAAATGTTGGTTTTCAATGAAAATGTAAAAGGTGGTTTGATTTGAAAATGCAAAAGGTGGTTTGGTATAAAAATGCCAAAAAGTGGTTTGCTTTGAAAATGTAAAAGGTGGTTTGCTTTGAAAATGCAAAAGGTGGTTTTCTGGTTTGCATTGAAAATGCAGAAGCTGCTTTTTAATGGAAATGCAACAGGTGGTTTGCTTTGAAAATGCAAAAGATGGTATGCTTTGAAAATGCAAAAGGTGGTTTGCTTTGAAAATGCAAAAGGTCGTTTGCTTTGAAAATGCAAAAGGTGGTTTTCTGGTTTGCATTGAAAATGCAGAAGCTGCTTTTTAATGGAAATGCAACAGGTGGTTTGCTTTGAAAATGCAAAAGGTGGTTTGCTTTGAAAATGGAAAAGGTGTTTTGCTTTGAAAATGCAAAAGGTGGTTTGCTTTGAAAATTCAAAAAGGTTTGCTTCAAAAAAAGCAGTAGATGGTTTGCTTTGAAAATGGAAAAGGTGGTTTGAAAATGCAAAAGGTGGTTTCCTTTGAAAATGCAAAAGGAGGTTTGCTTTGAAAATACAAAAGGTCGTTTGCTCTGAAAATGCAAAAGTTCGTTTGCTTTTAATATGCAAAAGGTCGTTTGCTTTGAAAATGCAAAAGATTGTTTGCTTTGAAATTGCAAAAAAGTGGTTTGCTTTGAAAATGCAAAACTGGTTTGCTTTGAAAATACAAAACGTGGTTTGATTTGAAAATGCAAAAAGTGGCTTTGTTTTAATATGCAAATGGTGGTTTGCTTTGAAAATGCAAAAGGTGGTTTGCTTTTAAAATGCAAAAGGTGGTTTCGTTTGAAAATGCAAATGTTGGTTTTCAATGAAAATGTAAAAGGTGATTTGCTTTGAAAATGCAAAAGGTGGTTTGGTATAAAAATGCCAAAATGTGGTTTGCTTTGAAAATGTAAAAGGTGGTTTGCTTTGAAAATGCAAAAGGTGGTTTGCTGGTTTGCATTGAAAATGCAAAAGCTGCGTTTTAATGGAAATGCAAAATGTGGTTTGCTTTGAAAATGCAAAAGATGGTATGCTTTGAAAATGCAAAAAGGTTTGCTTTAAAAAAGCAGTAGATGGTTTGCTTTGAAAATGGAAAAGGTGGATTGAAAATGCAAAATGTGGTTTCCTTTGAAAATGCAAAAAGGTTTGCTTTAAAAATGCAATAGATGGTTTGCTTTGAAAATGGAAAAGGTGGTTTTCTTTGAAAATGCAAAAGGTGGTTTCCTTTGAAAATGCAAAAGGTGGTTTGCTTTGAAAATTCAAAAAGGTTTGCTTTAAAAAAGCAGTAGATGGTTTGCTTTGAAAATGGAAAAGGTGGTTTGAAAATGCAAAAGGTGGTTTCCTTTGAAAATGCAAAATGAGGTTTGCTTTGAATATGCAGTAGATGGTTTGCTTTGAAAATAGAAAAGGTGGTTTGCTTTGAAAATGCAAAAGATGGTTTGCTTTGAAATTGCAAAAAAGTGGTTTGCTTTGAAAATGCAAAAGGTGGTTTGCTTTGAAAATACAAAACATTGTTTGATTTGAAAATGCAAAAAGTGGCTTTCTTTTAATATGCAAATGGTGGTTTGCTTTGAAAATGCAAAAGGTGGTTTGCTTTGAAAATGCAAAAGGTGGTTTGCTTTGAAAATGCAAATGTTGGTTTTGATTGAAAACGTAAAAGGTGGTTTGCTTTGAAAATGCAAAAGGTGGTTTGGTATAAATATGCCAAAAAGTGGTTTGCTTTGAAAATGTAAAAGGTGGTATGGTTTGAAAATGCAAAAGGTGGTTTGCTGGTTTGCATTGAAAATGCAAAAGCTGCTTTTTAATGGAAATGTAAAAGGTGGTTTGCTTTGAAAATGCAAAAGGTGGTTTGCTTTGAAATGCAAAAGGTGGTTTGCTTTGAAAATGCAAAAAGGTTTGCTTTAAAAATGCAGTAGATGGTTTGCTTTGAAAATGGAAAAGGTGGTTTGCTTTGAAAATGCAAAAGATGGTTTGCTTTGAAATTGCAAAAAAGTGGTTTGCTTTGAAAATGCAAAAGGTGGTTTGCTTTGAAAATACAAAACGTTGTTTGATTTGAAAATGCAAAAAGTGGCTTTCTTTTAATATGCAAATGGTGGTTTGCTTTGAAATGCAAAAGGTGGTTTGCTTTGAAAATGCAAAAGGTGGTTTGCTTTGAAAATGCAAATGTTGGTTTTGATTGAAAATGTAAAAGGTGGTTTCCTTTGAAAATGCAAATGGTCGTTTGCTTTTAAAATGCAAAAGGTGGTTTGCTGGTTTGCATTGGAAATGCAAAAGCTGTTTTTTAATGGAAATGCAAAAGGTGGTTTGCTTTGAAAATGCAAAAGATGGTATGCTTTGAAAATGCAAAAAGGTTTGCTTTAAAAAAGCAGTAGATGGTTTGCTTTGAAAATGGAAAAGGTGGATTGAAATTGCAAAAGGTGGTTTCCTTTGAAAATGCAAAAAGGTTTGCTTTAAAAATGCATTAGATGGTTTGCTTTGAAAATGGAAAAGGTGGTTTGCTTTGAAAATGCAAAAGGTGGTTCGATTTGAAATTGCAAATGTGTGGTTTGCTTTGAACATGCAAAAAAAGGTGGTCTGCTTTGAAAATGCTAAAGGTGGTTTGCTTTGAAAATGCAAAAGGTGGTTTGCTTTGAAAATGCAAAAGGTGGTTTGCTTTGAAAATGCAAAAGGAGGTTTGCTTTGAAAATGCAAAAGGTCGTTTGCTCTGAAAATGCAAAAGGTCGTTTGCTTTTAATATGCAGAAGGTCGTTTGCTTTGACAATGCAAAAGATTGTTTGCTTTCAAATTGCAAAAAAGTGGTTTGCTTTGAAAATGCAAAAGGTGGTTTGCTTTGAAAATACAAAACGTGGTTTAATTTGAAAATGCAAAAAGTGTCTTTGTTTTAATATGCAAATGGTGGTTTGCTTTGAAAATGCAAAAGGTGGTTTACTTTTAAAATGCAAAAGGTGGTTTGGTATAAAAATGCCAAAAAGTGGTTTGCTTTGAAAATGTAAAAGGTGGTTTGCTTTGAAAATGCAAAAGGTGGTTTGCTGGTTTGCATTGAAAATGCAAAAGCTGCTTATTAGTGGAAATGTAAAAGGTGGTTTGGTTTGAAAATGCAAAAGGTGGTTTGCTTTGAAATGCAAAAGGTGGTTTGCTTTGAAAATGCAAAAAGGTTTGCTTTAAAAATGCAGTAGATGGTTTGCTTTGAAAATGCAAAAGATGGTTTGCTTTGAAATTGCAAAAAAGTGGTTTGCTTTGAAAATGCAAAAGGTGATTTGCTTTGAAAATACAAAACGTTGTTTGATTTGAAAATGCAAAAAGTGGCTTTCTTTTAATATGCAAATGGTTGTTTGCTTTGAAAATTCAAAAGGTGGTTTGCTTTTAAAATGCAAAAGGTGGTTTGCTTTGAAAATGCAAATGTTGGTTTTCATTGAAAATGTAAAAGGTGGTTTGCTTTGAAAATGCAAAAGGTGGTTTGGTATAAAAATGCCAAAAAGTGGTTTGCTTTGAAAATGCAAAAGGTAGTTTGCTTTGAAAATGCAAACGGTCGTTTGCTTTGAAAATGGAAAAGGTGGTTTGCTGATTTGCATTGTAAGTGCAAAATCTGCTTTTTAATGGAAATTCAAAAGGTGGTTTGCTTTGAAAATGCAAAAGATGGTATGCTTTGAAAATGTAAAAAGGTTTGCTTTAAAAAAGCAGTAGATGGTTTGCTTTGAAAATGGAAAAGGTGGATTGAAATTGCAAAAGGTGGTTTCCTTTGAAAATGCAAAAAGGTTTGCTTTAAAAATGCAGTAGATGGTTTGCTTTGAAAATGGAAAAGGTGGTTTGCTTTGAAAATGCAAAAGGTGGTTTAATTTGAAATTCTAAATGTGTGGTTTGCTTTGAACATGCAAAAAAAGGTGGTCTGCTTTGAAAATGTTAAAGGTGGTTTGCTTCGAAAATGCAAAAGGTGGTTTGCTTTGAAATTGCAAAAGGTGGTTTGCTTTGAAAATGCAAAAGGAGGTTTGCTTTGAAAATGCAAATGGTCGTTTGCTCTATAAATGCAAACGGTCGTTTGCTATTAATATGCGAAAGGTCGTTTGCTTTGAAAATGCAAAAGATTGTTTGCTTTGAATTTGCAAAAAAAGTGGTTTGCTTTGAAAATGCAAAAGGTGGTTTGCTTTGAAAATACAAAACGTGGTTTGATTTGAAAATGCAAAAAGTGGCTTTGTTTTAATATGTTAATGGTGGTTTGCTTTGAAAATGCAAAAGGTGGTTTGCTTTTAAAGTGCAAAAGGTGGTTTGCTTTGAAAATGCAAATGTTGGTTTTCAATGCAAAAGGTGGTTTGCTTTGAAAATGCAAAAGGTGGTTTGGTATAAAAATGCCAAAAAGTAGTTTGCTTTGAAAATGTAAAAGGTGGTTTGCTTTGAAAATGCAAAAGATGGTATGCTTTGAAAATGCTAATAGGTTTGCTTTAAAAAAGCAGTAGATGGTTTGCTTTTTAAAATGGAAAAGGTGGATTGATAATGCAAAAGGTGGTTTCCTTTGAAAATGCAAAAATGTTTGCTTTAAAAATGCAGTAGATGGTTTGCTTTGAAAATGGAAAAGGTGGTTTGCTTTGAAAATGCAAAAGATGGTTTGCTTTGAAATTGCAAAAAAGTGGTTTGCTTTGAAAATGCAAAAGGTGGTTTGCTTTGAAAATACAAAACGTTGTTTTATTTGAAATTGCAAAAGGTGGTTTGCTGATTTGCATTGAAAATGCAAAAGCTGCTTTTTAATGGAAATGCAAAAGGTGGTTTGCTTTGAAAATGCAAAAAGGTTTGCTTTAAAAAAGCAGTAGATGGTTTACTTTGAAAATGAAAAAGGTGGATTGAAAATGCAAATGGTGGTTTGGTATAAAAATGCGAAAAAGTGGTTTGGTTTGAAAATGCAAAAGGCGGTTTGCTTTGAAAATGCAAACGGTCATTTGCTTTGAAAATGCAAAAGGTGGTTTTCTGGTTTGCATTGAAAATGCAAAAGCTGCCTTTTAATGGAAATGCAAAAGGTGGTTTGCTTTGAAAATGCAAAGATGGTATGCTTTGAAAATGCAAAAGGTGGTTTACTTTGAAAATGCAAAAGGTGGTTTGCTTTGAATATGAAAAAGCTGGTTTGCTTTGAAAATGCTAAAGGTTTGCTTTGAAAATGCAAAGGGTTTACTTTGATAATGCAAAAGGTTTGCTTTGAAAATGCAAATGGTGGTTTGCTTTGAAAAGGCAAAAGGTGGTTTGCTTTTAAAATGAAAAAGGTGGGTTGCATTGAAAATGCAAACGTTGGTTTGCTTGGAAATTGCAAAAAGTGGTTTCCTTTGAAAATGCAAATGGTGGTTTGCTTTGAAAAGGCAAAAGGTGGTTTGCTATAAAAATGCCAAAAGGAGGTTTGCTTTCAAAATGCAAAATGTGGTTTTCTTTGAAAATGCAAAAGGTCCTTTGCTTTGAAAATGCAAAAGGTTTACTATGAAAATGCAAAAGTTGGTTTGCTGGTTTGAATTGAAAATGAAAAAGGTGGTTTGCTTTGAAAATACACAAGGTGGTTTACTTTGAAAATGCAAAAGGTGGTTTGCTTTGAAAATACAAAAGGTGGTTTGCTTTGAAAATGCAAAAGGTGGCTTGCTTTTAATATGCAAAAGATGGTTTGCTTTTAAAATGCAAAAGGTGTTTTGGTTTTAAAATGCAAAAGGTGGTTTGGTTTTAAAATGGAAATGTTGGTTTGCTTTGAAAATGCAAAAGGTGGTTTGCTTTGAAAATGCAAAAGATGATTTGCTTTGAACATGCTAAATGTGGTTTGCTTTGAAAATGCAAAAAGTGGTTTGCATTGAAAATGCAACAGCTGTGTTTTAATGGAAATGCAAAATGTGGTTTGCTTTGAAAATGCAAAAGATGGTATGCTTTGAAAATGCAAAAAGGTTTGCTTTAAAAAAGCAGTAGATGGTTTGCTTTGAAAATGGAAAAGGTGGATTGAAAATGCAAAATGTGGTTTCCTTTGAAAATGCAAAAAGGTTTGCTTTAAAAATGCAATAGATGGTTTGCTTTGAAAATGGAAAAGGTGGTTTTCTTTGAAAATGCAAAAGGTGGTTTCCTTTGAAAATGCAAAAGGTGGTTTGCTTTGAAAATTCAAAAAGGTTTGCTTTAAAAAGGCTGTAGATGGTTTGCTTTGAAAATGGAAAAGGTGGTTTGAAAATGCAAAAGGTGGTTTCCTTTGAAAATGCAAAATGAGGTTTGCTTTGAAATGCAAAAGGTGGTTTGCTTTGAAAATGCAAAAAGGTTTGCTTTAGAAATGCAGTAGATGGTTTGCTTTGAAAATGGAAAAGGTGGTTTGCTTTGAAAATGCAAAAGATGGTTTGCTTTGAAATTGCAAAAAAGTGGTTTGCTTTGAAAATGCAAAAGGTGGTTTGCTTTGAAAATACAAAACGTTGTTTGATTTGAAAATGCAAAAAGTGGCTTTCTTTTAATATGCAAATGGTGGTTTGCTTTGAAAATGCAAAAGGTGGTTTGCTTTGAAAATGCAAAAGGTGGTTTGCTTTGAAAATGCAAATGTTGGTTTTGATTGAAAATGTAAAAGGTGGTTTGCTTTGAAAATGCAAAAGGTGGTATGGTATAAAAATGCAAATGGTGGTTTGCTTTGAAAATGCAAAAGGTGGTTTGCTTTGAAAATGCAAACGGTCGTTTGCTTTTAAAATGCAAAAGGTGGTTTGCTGGTTTGCATTGGAAATGCAAAAGCTGTTTTTTAATGGAAATGGAAAAGGTGGTTTGCTTTGAAAATGCAAAAGATGGTATGCTTTGAAAATGCAAAAAGGTTTGCTTTAAAAAAGCAGTAGATGGTTTGCTTTGAAAATGGAAAAGGTGGATTGAAATTGCAAAAGGTGGTTTCCTTTGAAAATGCAAAAAGGTTTGCTTCAAAAATGCATTAGATGGTTTGCTTTGAAAATGGAAAAGGTGGTTTGCTTTGAAAATGCAAAAGGTGGTTTGATTTGAAATTGCAAATGTGTGGTTTGCTTTGAACATGCAAAAAAAGGTGGTCTGCTTTGAAAATGCTAAAGGTGGTTTGCTTTGAAAATGCAAAAGGTGGTTTGCTTTGAAAATGCAAAAGGTGGTTTGCTTTGAAAATGCAAAAGGAGGTTTGCTTTGAAAATGCAAAAGGTCGTTTGCTCTGAAAATGCAAAAGGTCGTTTGCTTTTAATATGCAGAAGGTCGTTTGCTTTGAAAATGCAAAAGATTGTTTGCTTTCAAATTGCAAAAAAGTGATTTGCTTTGAAAATGCAAAAGGTGGTTTGCTTTGAAAATACAAAACGTGGTTTAATTTGAAAATGCAAAAAGTGGCTTTGTTTTAATATGCAAATGGTGGTTTGCTTTGAAAATGCAAAAGGTGGTTTACTTTTAAAATGCAAAAGGTGGTTTGCTTTGAAAATGCAAATGTTGGTTTTCAATGAAAATGTAAAAGGTGGTTTGATTTGAAAATGCAAAAGGTGGTTTGGTATAAAAATGCCAAAAAGTGGTTTGCTTTGAAAATGTAAAAGGTGGTTTGCTTTGAAAATGCAAAAGGTGGTTTTCTGGTTTGCATTGAAAATGCAGAAGCTGTTTTTTAATGGAAATGCAACAGGTGGTTTGCTTTGAAAATGCAAAAGATGGTATGCTTTGAAAATGCAAAAGGTGGTTTGCTTTGAAAATGCAAAAGGTCGTTTGCTTTGAAAATGCAAAAGGTGGTTTTCTGGTTTGCATTGAAAATGCAGAAGCTGCTTTTTAATGGAAATGCAACAGGTGGTTTGCTTTGAAAATGCAAAAGGTGGTTTGCTTTGAAAATGGAAAAGGTGTTTTGCTTTGAAAATGCAAAAGGTGGTTTGCTTTGAAAATTCAAAAAGGTTTGCTTTAAAAAAGCAGTAGATGGTTTGCTTTGAAAATGGAAAAGGTGGTTTGAAAATGCAAAAGGTGGTTTCCTTTGAATATGCAAAAGGAGGTTTGCTTTGAAAATACAAAAGGTCGTTTGCTCTGAAAATGCAAAAGTTCGTTTGCTTTTAATATGCAAAAGGTCGTTTGCTTTGAAAATGCAAAAGATTGTTTGCTTTGAAATTGCAAAAAAAGTGGTTTGCTTTGAAAATGCAAAATTGGTTTGCTTTGAAAATACAAAACGTGGTTTGATTTGAAAATGCAAAAAGTGGCTTTGTTTGAATATGCAAATGGTGGTTTGCTTTGAAAATGCAAAAGGTGGTTTGCTTTTAAAATGCAAAAGGTGGTTTCGTTTGAAAATGCAAATGTTGGTTTTCAATGAAAATGTAAAAGGTGATTTGCTTTGAAAATGCAAAAGGTGGTTTGGTATAAAAATGCCAAAATGTGGTTTGCTTTGAAAATGTAAAAGGTGGTTTGCTTTGAAAATGCAAACGGTCGTTTGCTTTGAAAATGCAAAAGGTGGTTTGCTGGTTTGCATTGAAAATGCAAAAGCTGCGTTTTAATGGAAATGCAAAATGTGGTTTGCTTTGAAAATGCAAAAGATGGTATGCTTTGAAAATGCAAAAAGGTTTGCTTTAAAAAAGCAGTAGATGGTTTGCTTTGAAAATGGAAAAGGTGGATTGAAAATGCAAAATGTGGTTTCCTTTGAAAATGCAAAAAGGTTTGCTTTAAAAATGCAATAGATGGTTTGCTTTGAAAATGGAAAAGGTGGTTTTCTTTGAAAATGCAAAAGGTGGTTTCCTTTGAAAATGCAAAAGGTGGTTTGCTTTGAAAATTCAAAAAGGTTTGCTTTAAAAAAGCAGTAGATGGTTTGCTTTGAAAATGGAAAAGGTGGTTTGAAAATGCAAAAGGTGGTTTCCTTTGAAAATGCAAAATGAGGTTTGCTTTGAATATGCAGTAGATGGTTTGCTTTGAAAATAGAAAAGGTGGTTTGCTTTGAAAATGCAAAAGATGGTTTGCTTTGAAATTGCAAAAAAGTGGTTTGCTTTGAAAATGCAAAAAGTGGTTTGCTTTGAAAATACAAAACATTGTTTGATTTGAAAATGCAAAAAGTGGCTTTCTTTTAATGTGCAAATGGTGGTTTGCTTTGAAAATGCAAAAGGTGGTTTGCTTTGAAAATGCAAAAGGTGGTTTGCTTTGAAATTGCAAATGTTGGTTTTGATTGAAAACGTAAAAGGTGGTTTGCTTTGAAAATGCAAAAGGTGGTTTGGTATAAATATGCCAAAAAGTGGTTTGCTTTGAAAATGTAAAAGGTGGTATGCTTTGAAAATGCAAAAGGTGGTTTGCTGGTTTGCATTGAAAATGCAAAAGCTGCTTTTTAATGGAAATGTAAAAGGTGGTTTGCTTTGAAAATGCAAAAGGTGGTTTGCTTTGAAATGCAAAAGGTGGTTTGCTTTGAAAATGCAAAAAGGTTTGCTTTAAAAATGCAGTAGATGGTTTGCTTTGAAAATGGAAAAGGTGGTTTGCTTTGAAAATGCAAAAGATGGTTTGCTTTGAAATTGCAAAAAAGTGGTTTGCTTTGAAAATGCAAAAGGTGGTTTGCTTTGAAAATACAAAACGTTGTTTGATTTGAAAATGCAAAAAGTGGCTTTCTTTTAATATGCAAATGGTGGTTTGCTTTGAAATGCAAAAGGTGGTTTGCTTTGAAAATGAAAAAGGTGGTTTGCTTTGAAAATGCAAATGTTGGTTTTGATTGAAAATGTAAAAGGTGGTTTGCTTTGAAAATGCAAAAGGTCGTTTGGTATAAAAATGCAAATGGTGATTTGCTTTGAAAATGCAAAAGGTGGTTTGCTTTGAAAATGCAAACGGTCGTTTGCTTTTAAAATGCAAAAGGTGGTTTGCTGGTTTGCATTGGAAATGCAAAAGCTGTTTTTTAATGGAAATGCAAAAGGTGGTTTGCTTTGAAATTGCAAAAGATGGTATGCTTTGAAAATGCAAAAAGGTTTGCTTTAAAAAAGCAGTAGATGGTTTGCTTTGAAAATGGAAAAGGTGGATTGAAATTGCAAAAGGTGGTTTCCTTTGAAAATGCAAAAAGGTTTGCTTTAAAAATGCATTAGATGGTTTGCTTTGAAAATGGAAAAGGTGGTTTGCTTTGAAAATGCAAAAGGTGGTTCGATTTGAAATTGCAAATGTGTGGTTTGCTTTGAACATGCAAAAAATGTGGTCTGCTTTGAAAATGCTAAAGGTGGTTTGCTTTGAAAATGCAAAAGGTGGTTTGCTTTGAAAATGCAAAAGGTGGTTTGCTTTGAAAATGCAAAAGGAGGTTTGCTTTGAAAATGCAAAAGGTCGTTTGCTCTGAAAATGCAAAAGGTCGTTTGCTTTTAATATGCAGAAGGTCGTTTGCTTTGAAAATGCAAAAGATTGTTTGCTTTCAAATTGCAAAAAAGTGGTTTGCTTTGAAAATGCAAAAGGTGGTTTGCTTTGAAAATACAAAACGTGGTTTAATTTGAAAATGCAAAAAGTGGCTTTGTTTTAATATGCAAATGGTGGTTTGCTTTGAAAATGCAAAAGGTGGTTTACTTTTAAAATGCAAAAAGGTGGTTTGCTTTGAAAATGCAAATGTTGGTTTTCAATGAAAATGTAAAAGGTGGTTTGATTTGAAAATGCAAAAGGTGGTTTGGTATAAAAATGCCAAAAAGTGGTTTGCTTTGAAAATGTAAAAGGTGGTTTGCTTTGAAAATGCAAAAGGTGGTTTGCTGGTTTGCATTGAAAATGCAAAAGCTGCTTATTAGTGGAAATGTAAAAGGTGGTTTGCTTTGAAAATGCAAAAGGTGGTTTGCTTTGAAATGCAAAAGGTGGTTTGCTTTGAAAATGCAAAAAGGTTTGCTTTAAAAATGCAGTAGATGGTTTGCTTTGAAAATGCAAAAGATGGTTTGCTTTGAAATTGCAAAAAAGTGGTTTGCTTTGAAAATGCAAAAGGTGATTTGCTTTGAAAATACAAAACGTTGTTTGATTTGAAAATGCAAAAAGTGGCTTTCTTTTAATATGCAAATGGTTGTTTGCTTTGAAAATTCAAAAGGTGGTTTGCTTTTAAAATGCAAAAGGTGGTTTGCTTTGAAAATGCAAATGTTGGTTTTCATTGAAAATGTAAAAGGTGGTTTGCTTTGAAAATGCAAAAGGTGGTTTGGTATAAAAATGCCAAAAAGTGGTTTGCTTTGAAAATGCAAAAGGTAGTTTGCTTTGAAAATGCAAAAGGTGGTTTGCTTTGAAAATACAAAACGTGGTTTAATTTGAAAATGCAAAAAGTGTCTTTGTTTTAATATGCAAATGGTGGTTTGCTTTGAAAATGCAAAAGGTGGTTTACTTTTAAAATGCAAAAGGTGGTTTGGTATAAAAATGCCAAAAAGTGGTTTGCTTTGAAAATGTAAAAGGTGGTTTGCTTTGAAAATGCAAAAGGTGGTTTGCTGGTTTGCATTGAAAATGCAAAAGCTGCTTATTAGTGGAAATGTAAAAGGTGGTTTGGTTTGAAAATGCAAAAGGTGGTTTGCTTTGAAATGCAAAAGGTGGTTTGCTTTGAAAATGCAAAAAGGTTTGCTTTAAAAATGCAGTAGATGGTTTGCTTTGAAAATGCAAAAGATGGTTTGCTTTGAAATTGCAAAAAAGTGGTTTGCTTTGAAAATGCAAAAGGTGATTTGCTTTGAAAATACAAAACGTTGTTTGATTTGAAAATGCAAAAAGTGGCTTTCTTTTAATATGCAAATGGTTGTTTGCTTTGAAAATTCAAAAGGTGGTTTGCTTTTAAAATGCAAAAGGTGGTTTGCTTTGAAAATGCAAATGTTGGTTTTCATTGAAAATGTAAAAGGTGGTTTGCTTTGAAAATGCAAAAGGTGGTTTGGTATAAAAATGCCAAAAAGTGGTTTGCTTTGAAAATGCAAAAGGTAGTTTGCTTTGAAAATGCAAACGGTCGTTTGCTTTGAAAATGGAAAAGGTGGTTTGCTGATTTGCATTGTAAGTGCAAAATCTGCTTTTTAATGGAAATTCAAAAGGTGGTTTGCTTTGAAAATGCAAAAGATGGTATGCTTTGAAAATGTAAAAAGGTTTGCTTTAAAAAAGCAGTAGATGGTTTGCTTTGAAAATGGAAAAGGTGGATTGAAATTGCAAAAGGTGGTTTCCTTTGAAAATGCAAAAAGGTTTGCTTTAAAAATGCAGTAGATGGTTTGCTTTGAAAATGGAAAAGGTGGTTTGCTTTGAAAATGCAAAAGGTGGTTTAATTTGAAATTCTAAATGTGTGGTTTGCTTTGAACATGCAAAAAAAGGTGGTCTGCTTTGAAAATGTTAAAGGTGGTTTGCTTCGAAAATGCAAAAGGTGGTTTGCTTTGAAATTGCAAAAGGTGGTTTGCTTTGAAAATGCAAAAGGAGGTTTGCTTTGAAAATGCAAATGGTCGTTTGCTCTATAAATGCAAACGGTCGTTTGCTATTAATATGCGAAAGGTCGTTTGCTTTGAAAATGCAAAAGATTGTTTGCTTTGAATTTGCAAAAAAAGTGGTTTGCTTTGAAAATGCAAAAGGTGGTTTGCTTTGAAAATACAAAACGTGGTTTGATTTGAAAATGCAAAAAGTGGCTTTGTTTTAATATGTTAATGGTGGTTTGCTTTGAAAATGCAAAAGGTGGTTTGCTTTTAAAGTGCAAAAGGTGGTTTGCTTTGAAAATGCAAATGTTGGTTTTCAATGAAAATGTAAAAGGTGGTTTGCTTTGAAAATGCAAAAGGTGGTTTGGTATAAAAATGCCAAAAAGTAGTTTGCTTTGAAAATGTAAAAGGTGGTTTGCTTTGAAAATGCAAAAGATGGTATGCTTTGAAAATGCTAATAGGTTTGCTTTAAAAAAGCAGTAGATGGTTTGCTTTTTAAAATGGAAAAGGTGGATTGATAATGCAAAAGGTGGTTTCCTTTGAAAATGCAAAAATGTTTGCTTTAAAAATGCAGTAGATGGTTTGCTTTGAAAATGGAAAAGGTGGTTTGCTTTGAAAATGCAAAAGATGGTTTGCTTTGAAATTGCAAAAAAGTGGTTTGCTTTGAAAATGCAAAAGGTGGTTTGCTTTGAAAATACAAAACGTTGTTTTATTTGAAATTGCAAAAGGTGGTTTGCTGATTTGCATTGAAAATGCAAAAGCTGCTTTTTAATGGAAATGCAAAAGGTGGTTTGCTTTGAAAATGCAAAAAGGTTTGCTTTAAAAAAGCAGTAGATGGTTTACTTTGAAAATGAAAAAGATGGATTGAAAATGCAAATGGTGGTTTGGTATAAAAATGCGAAAAAGTGGTTTGGTTTGAAAATGCAAAAGGCGGTTTGCTTTGAAAATGCAAACGGTCATTTGCTTTGAAAATGCAAAAGGTGGTTTTCTGGTTTGCATTGAAAATGCAAAAGCTGCCTTTTAATGGAAATGCAAAAGGTGGTTTGCTTTGAAAATGCAAAGATGGTATGCTTTGAAAATGCAAAAGGTGGTTTACTTTGAAAATGCAAAAGGTGGTTTGCTTTGAATATGAAAAAGCTGGTTTGCTTTGAAAATGCTAAAGGTTTGCTTTGAAAATGCAAAGGGTTTACTTTGATAATGCAAAAGGTTTGCTTTGAAAATGCAAATGGTGGTTTGCTTTGAAAATGCAAAAGGTGGTTTGCTTTTAAAATGAAAAAGGTGGGTTGCATTGAAAATGCAAACGTTGGTTTGCTTGGAAATTGCAAAAAGTGGTTTCCTTTGAAAATGCAAATGGTGGTTTGCTTTGAAAAGGCAAAAGGTGGTTTGCTATAAAAATGCCAAAAGGAGGTTTGCTTTCAAAATGCAAAATGTGGTTTTCTTTGAAAATGCAAAAGGTCCTTTGCTTTGAAAATGCAAAAGGTTTACTATGAAAATGCAAAAGTTGGTTTGCTGGTTTGAATTGAAAATGAAAAAGGTGGTTTGCTTTGAAAATACACAAGGTGGTTTACTTTGAAAATGCAAAAGGTGGTTTGCTTTGAAAATACAAAAGGTGGTTTGCTTTGAAAATGCAAAAGGTGGCTTGCTTTTAATATGCAAAAGATGGTTTGCTTTTAAAATGCAAAAGGTGTTTTGGTTTTAAAATGCAAAAGGTGGTTTGGTTTTAAAATGGAAATGTTGGTTTGCTTTGAAAATGCAAAAGGTGGTTTGCTTTGAAAATGCAAAAGATGATTTGCTTTGAACATGCTAAATGTGGTTTGCTTTGAAAATGCAAAAAGTGGTTTGCATTGAAAATGCAACAGCTGTGTTTTAATGGAAATGCAAAATGAGGTTTGCTTTGAAAATGCAAAAGATGGTATGCTTTGAAAATGCAAAAAGGTTTGCTTTAAAAAAGCAGTAGATGGTTTGCTTTGAAAATGGAAAAGGTGGATTGAAAATGCAAAATGTGGTTTCCTTTGAAAATGCAAAAAGGTTTGCTTTAAAAATGCAATAGATGGTTTGCTTTGAAAATGGAAAAGGTGGTTTTCTTTGAAAATGCAAAAGGTGGTTTCCTTTGAAAATGCAAAAGGTGGTTTGCTTTGAAAATTCAAAAAGGTTTGCTTTAAAAAGGCTGTAGATGGTTTGCTTTGAAAATGGAAAAGGTGGTTTGAAAATGCAAAAGGTGGTTTCCTTTGAAAATGCAAAATGAGGTTTGCTTTGAAATGCAAAAGGTGGTTTGCTTTGAAAATGCAAAAAGGTTTGCTTTAGAAATGCAGTAGATGGTTTGCTTTGAAAATGGAAAAGGTGGTTTGCTTTGAAAATGCAAAAGATGGTTTGCTTTGAAATTGCAAAAAAGTGGTTTGCTTTGAAAATGCAAAAGGTGGTTTGCTTTGAAAATACAAAACGTTGTTTGATTTGAAAATGCAAAAAGTGGCTTTCTTTTAATATGCAAATGGTGGTTTGCTTTGAAAATGCAAAAGGTGGTTTGCTTTGAAAATGCAAAAGGTGGTTTGCTTTGAAAATGCAAATGTTGGTTTTGATTGAAAATGTAAAAGGTGGTTTGCTTTGAAAATGCAAAAGGTGGTATGGTATAAAAATGCAAATGGTGGTTTGCTTTGAAAATGCAAAAGGTGGTTTGCTTTGAAAATGCAAACGGTCGTTTGCTTTTAAAATGCAAAAGGTGGTTTGCTGGTTTGCATTGGAAATGCAAAAGCTGTTTTTTAATGGAAATGGAAAAGGTGGTTTGCTTTGAAAATGCAAAAGATGGTATGCTTTGAAAATGCAAAAAGGTTTGCTTTAAAAAAGCAGTAGATGGTTTGCTTTGAAAATGGAAAAGGTGGATTGAAATTGCAAAAGGTGGTTTCCTTTGAAAATGCAAAAAGGTTTGCTTCAAAAATGCATTAGATGGTTTGCTTTGAAAATGGAAAAGGTGGTTTGCTTTGAAAATGCAAAAGGTGGTTTGATTTGAAATTGCAAATGTGTGGTTTGCTTTGAACATGCAAAAAAAGGTGGTCTGCTTTGAAAATGCTAAAGGTGGTTTGCTTTGAAAATGCAAAAGGTGGTTTGCTTTGAAAATGCAAAAGGTGGTTTGCTTTGAAAATGCAAAAGGAGGTTTGCTTTGAAAATGCAAAAGGTCGTTTGCTCTGAAAATGCAAAAGGTCGTTTGCTTTTAATATGCAGAAGGTCGTTTGCTTTGAAAATGCAAAAGATTGTTTGCTTTCAAATTGCAAAAAAGTGATTTGCTTTGAAAATGCAAAAGGTGGTTTGCTTTGAAAATACAAAACGTGGTTTAATTTGAAAATGCAAAAAGTGGCTTTGTTTTAATATGCAAATGGTGGTTTGCTTTGAAAATGCAAAAGGTGGTTTACTTTTAAAATGCAAAAGGTGGTTTGCTTTGAAAATGCAAATGTTGGTTTTCAATGAAAATGTAAAAGGTGGTTTGATTTGAAAATGCAAAAGGTGGTTTGGTATAAAAATGCCAAAAAGTGGTTTGCTTTGAAAATGTAAAAGATGGTTTGCTTTGAAAATGCAAAAGGTGGTTTTCTGGTTTGCATTGAAAATGCAGAAGCTGTTTTTTAATGGAAATGCAACAGGTGGTTTGCTTTGAAAATGCAAAAGATGGTATGCTTTGAAAATGCAAAAGGTGGTTTGCTTTGAAAATGCAAAAGGTCGTTTGCTTTGAAAATGCAAAAGGTGGTTTTCTGGTTTGCATTGAAAATGCAGAAGCTGCTTTTTAATGGAAATGCAACAGGTGGTTTGCTTTGAAAATGCAAAAGGTGGTTTGCTTTGAAAATGGAAAAGGTGTTTTGCTTTGAAAATGCAAAAGGTGGTTTGCTTTGAAAATTCAAAAAGGTTTGCTTTAAAAAAGCAGTAGATGGTTTGCTTTGAAAATGGAAAAGGTGGTTTGAAAATGCAAAAGGTGGTTTCCTTTGAATATGCAAAAGGAGGTTTGCTTTGAAAATACAAAAGGTCGTTTGCTCTGAAAATGCAAAAGTTCGTTTGCTTTTAATATGCAAAAGGTCGTTTGCTTTGAAAATGCAAAAGATTGTTTGCTTTGAAATTGCAAAAAAGTGGTTTGCTTTGAAAATGCAAAATTGGTTTGCTTTGAAAATACAAAACGTGGTTTGATTTGAAAATGCAAAAAGTGGCTTTGTTTGAATATGCAAATGGTGGTTTGCTTTGAAAATGCAAAAGGTGGTTTGCTTTTAAAATGCAAAAGGTGGTTTCGTTTGAAAATGCAAATGTTGGTTTTCAATGAAAATGTAAAAGGTGATTTGCTTTGAAAATGCAAAAGGTGGTTTGGTATAAAAATGCCAAAATGTGGTTTGCTTTGAAAATGTAAAAGGTGGTTTGCTTTGAAAATGCAAACGGTCGTTTGCTTTGAAAATGCAAAAGGTGGTTTGCTGGTTTGCATTGAAAATGCAAAAGCTGCGTTTTAATGGAAATGCAAAATGTGGTTTGCTTTGAAAATGCAAAAGATGGTATGCTTTGAAAATGCAAAAAGGTTTGCTTTAAAAAAGCAGTAGATGGTTTGCTTTGAAAATGGAAAAGGTGGATTGAAAATGCAAAATGTGGTTTCCTTTGAAAATGCAAAAAGGTTTGCTTTAAAAATGCAATAGATGGTTTGCTTTGAAAATGGAAAAGGTGGTTTTCTTTGAAAATGCAAAAGGTGGTTTCCTTTGAAAATGCAAAAGGTGGTTTGCTTTGAAAATTCAAAAAGGTTTGCTTTAAAAAAGCAGTAGATGGTTTGCTTTGAAAATGGAAAAGGTGGTTTGAAAATGCAAAAGGTGGATTCCTTTGAAAATGCAAAATGAGGTTTGCTTTGAATATGCAGTAGATGGTTTGCTTTGAAAATAAAAAAGGTGGTTTGCTTTGAAAATGCAAAAGATGGTTTGCTTTGAAATTGCAAAAAAGTGGTTTGCTTTGAAAATGCAAAAAGTGGTTTGCTTTGAAAATACAAAACATTGTTTGATTTGAAAATGCAAAAAGTGGCTTTCTTTTAATATGCAAATGGTGGTTTGCTTTGAAAATGCAAAAGGTGGTTTGCTTTGAAAATGCAAAAGGTGGTTTGCTTTGAAATTGCAAATGTTGGTTTTGATTGAAAACGTAAAAGGTGGTTTGCTTTGAAAATGCAAAAGGTGGTTTGGTATAAATATGCCAAAAAGTGGTTTGCTTTGAAAATGTAAAAGGTGGTATGCTTTGAAAATGCAAAAGGTGGTTTGCTGGTTTGCATTGAAAATGCAAAAGCTGCTTTTTAATGGAAATGTAAAAGGTGGTTTGCTTTGAAAATGCAAAAGGTGGTTTGCTTTGAAATGCAAAAGGTGGTTTGCTTTGAAAATGCAAAAAGGTTTGCTTTAAAAATGCAGTAGATGGTTTGCTTTGAAAATGGAAAAGGTGGTTTGCTTTGAAAATGCAAAAGATGGTTTGCTTTGAAATTGCAAAAAAGTGGTTTGCTTTGAAAATGCAAAAGGTGGTTTGCTTTGAAAATACAAAACGTTGTTTGATTTGAAAATGCAAAAAGTGGCTTTCTTTTAATATGCAAATGGTGGTTTGCTTTGAAATGCAAAAGGTGGTTTGCTTTGAAAATGAAAAAGGTGGTTTGCTTTGAAAATGCAAATGTTGGTTTTGATTGAAAATGTAAAAGGTGGTTTGCTTTGAAAATGCAAAAGGTGGTTTGGTATAAAAATGCAAATGGTGATTTGCTTTGAAAATGCAAAAGGTGGTTTGCTTTGAAAATGCAAACGGTCGTTTGCTTTTAAAATGCAAAAGGTGGTTTGCTGGTTTGCATTGGAAATGCAAAAGATGTTTTTTAATGGAAATGCAAAAGGTGGTTTGCTTTGAAATTGCAAAAGATGGTATGCTTTGAAAATGCAAAAAGGTTTGCTTTAAAAAAGCAGTAGATGGTTTGCTTTGAAAATGGAAAAGGTGGATTGAAATTGCAAAAGGTGGTTTCCTTTGAAAATGCAAAAAGGTTTGCTTTAAAAATGCATTAGATGGTTTGCTTTGAAAATGGAAAAGGTGGTTTGCTTTGAAAATGCAAAAGGTGGTTCGATTTGAAATTGCAAATGTGTGGTTTGCTTTGAACATGCAAAAAATGTGGTCTGCTTTGAAAATGCTAAAGGTGGTTTGCTTTGAAAATGCAAAAGGTGGTTTGCTTTGAAAATGCAAAAGGTGGTTTGCTTTGAAAATGCAAAAGGAGGTTTGCTTTGAAAATGCAAAAGGTCGTTTGCTCTGAAAATGCAAAAGGTCGTTTGCTTTTAATATGCAGAAGGTCGTTTGCTTTGAAAATGCAAAAGATTGTTTGCTTTCAAATTGCAAAAAAGTGGTTTGCTTTGAAAATGCAAAAGGTGGTTTGCTTTGAAAATACAAAACGTGGTTTAATTTGAAAATGCAAAAAGTGGCTTTGTTTTAATATGCAAATGGTGGTTTGCTTTGAAAATGCAAAAGGTGGTTTACTTTTAAAATGCAAAAAGGTGGTTTGCTTTGAAAATGCAAATGTTGGTTTTCAATGAAAATGTAAAAGGTGGTTTGATTTGAAAATGCAAAAGGTGGTTTGGTATAAAAATGCCAAAAAGTGGTTTGCTTTGAAAATGTAAAAGGTGGTTTGCTTTGAAAATGCAAAAGGTGGTTTGCTGGTTTGCATTGAAAATGCAAAAGCTGCTTATTAGTGGAAATGTAAAAGGTGGTTTGCTTTGAAAATGCAAAAGGTGGTTTGCTTTGAAATGCAAAAGGTGGTTTGCTTTGAAAATGCAAAAAGGTTTGCTTTAAAAATGCAGTAGATGGTTTGCTTTGAAAATGCAAAAGATGGTTTGCTTTGAAATTGCAAAAAAGTGGTTTGCTTTGAAAATGCAAAAGGTGATTTGCTTTGAAAATACAAAACGTTGTTTGATTTGAAAATGCAAAAAGTGGCTTTCTTTTAATATGCAAATGGTTGTTTGCTTTGAAAATTCAAAAGGTGGTTTGCTTTTAAAATGCAAAAGGTGGTTTGCTTTGAAAATGCAAATGTTGGTTTTCATTGAAAATGTAAAAGGTGGTTTGCTTTGAAAATGCAAAAGGTGGTTTGGTATAAAAATGCCAAAAAGTGGTTTGCTTTGAAAATGCAAAAGGTAGTTTGCTTTGAAAATGCAAACGGTCGTTTGCTTTGAAAATGGAAAAGGTGGTTTGCTGATTTGCATTGTAAGTGCAAAATCTGCTTTTTAATGGAAATGCAAAAGATGGTATGCTTTGAAAATGCTAATAGGTTTGCTTTAAAAAAGCAGTAGATGGTTTGCTTTTTAAAATGGAAAAGGTGGATTGAAAATGCAAAGGGTGGTTTCCTTTGAAAATGCAAAAATGTTTGCTTTAAAAATGCAGTAGATGGTTTGCTTTGAAAATGGAAAAGGTGGTTTGCTTTGAAAATGCAAAAGATGGTTTGCTTTGAAATTGCAAAAAAGTGGTTTGCTTTGAAAATGCAAAAGGTGGTTTGCTTTGAAAATACAAAACGTTGTTTTATTTGAAATTGCAAAAGGTGGTTTGCTGATTTGCATTGAAAATGCAAAAGCTGCTTTTTAATGGAAATGCAAAAGGTGGTTTGCTTTGAAAATGCAAAAGATGGTATGCTTTGAAAATGCAAAAAGGTTTGCTTTAAAAAAGCAGTAGATGGTTTACTTTGAAAATGAAAAAGGTGGATTGAAAATGCAAATGGTGGTTTGGTATAAAAATGCGAAAAAGTGGTTTGGTTTGAAAATGCAAAAGGCGGTTTGCTTTGAAAATGCAAACGGTCATTTGCTTTGAAAATGCAAAAGGTGGTTTGCTGGTTTGCATTGAAAATGCAAAAGCTGCCTTTTAATGGAAATGCAAAAGGTGGTTTGCTTTGAAAATGCAAAGATGGTATGCTTTGAAAATGCAAAAGGTGGTTTACTTTGAAAATGCAAAAGGTGGTTTGCTTTGAATATGAAAAAGCTGGTTTGCTTTGAAAATGCTAAAGGTTTGCTTTGAAAATGCAAAGGGTTTACTTTGATAATGCAAAAGGTTTGCTTTGAAAATGCAAATGGTGGTTTGCTTTGAAAATGCAAAAGGTGGTTTGCTTTTAAAATGAAAAAGGTGGGTTGCATTGAAAATGCAAACGTTGGTTTGCTTGGAAATTGCAAAAAGTGGTTTCCTTTGAAAATGCAAATGGTGGTTTGCTTTGAAAAGGCAAAAGGTGGTTTGCTATAAAAATGCCAAAAGGAGGTTTGCTTTCAAAATGCAAAATGTGGTTTTCTTTGAAAATGCAAAAGGTCCTTTGCTTTGAAAATGCAAAAGGTTTACTATGAAAATGCAAAAGTTGGTTTGCTGGTTTGAATTGAAAATGAAAAAGGTGGTTTGCTTTGAAAATACACAAGGTGGTTTGCTTTGAAAATGCAAAAGGTGGTTTGCTTTGAAAATACAAAAGGTGGTTTGCTTTGAAAATGCAAAAGGTGGCTTGCTTTTAATATGCAAAAGATGGTTTGCTTTTAAAATGCAAAAGGTGTTTTGGTTTTAAAATGCAAAAGGTGGTTTGCTGGTTTGCATTGAAAATGCAAAAGGTGGTTTGGTATAAAAATGCCAAAATGTGGTTTGCTTTGAAAATGTAAAAGGTGGTTTGCTTTGAAAATGCAAAAGATGATTTGCTTTGAACATGCTAAATGGTTTGCTTTGAAAATGCAAAAAGTGGTTTGCTTTGAAAATGCAAAAGGTGGTTTGCTGGTTTGCATTGAAAATGCAAAAGGTGGTTTGGTATAAAAATGCCAAAATGTGGTTTGCTTTGAAAATGTAAAAGGTGGTTTGCTTTGAAAATGCAAACGGTCGTTTGCTTTGAAAATGCAAAAGGTGGTTTGCTGGTTTGCATTGAAAATGCAAAAGCTGCGTTTTAATGGAAATGCAAAATGTGGTTTGCTTTGAAAATGCAAAAGATGGTATGCTTTGAAAATGCAAAAAGGTTTGCTTTAAAAAAGCAGTAGATGGTTTGCTTTGAAAATGGAAAAGGTGGTTTGAAAATGCAAAAGGTGGTTTCCTTTGAAAATGCAAAATGAGGTTTGCTTTGAATATGCAGTAGATGGTTTGCTTTGAAAATAGAAAAGGTGGTTTGCTTTGAAAATGCAAAAGATGGTTTGCTTTGAAATTGCAAAAAAGTGGTTTGCTTTGAAAATGCAAAAGGTGGTTTGCTTTGAAAATACAAAACATTGTTTGATTTGAAAATGCAAAAAGTGGCTTTCTTTTAATATGCAAATGGTGGTTTGCTTTGAAAATGCAAAAGGTGGTTTGCTTTGAAAATGCAAAAGGTGGTTTGCTTTGAAAATGCAAATGTTGGTTTTGATTGAAAACGTAAAAGGTGGTTTGCTTTGAAAATGCAAAAGGTGGTTTGGTATAAATATGCCAAAAAGTGGTTTGCTTTGAAAATGTAAAAGGTGGTATGCTTTGAAAATGCAAAAGGTGGTTTGCTGATTTGCATTGAAAATGCAAAAGCTGCTTTTTAATGGAAATGTAAAAGGTGGTTTGCTTTGAAAATGCAAAAGGTGGTTTGCTTTGAAATGCAAAAGGTGGTTTGCTTTGAAAATGCAAAATGGTTTGCTTTAAAAATGCAGTAGATGGTTTGCTTTGAAAATGGAAAAGGTGGTTTGCTTTGAAAATGCAAAAGATGGTTTACTTTGAAATTGCAAAAAAGTGGTTTGCTTTGAAAATGCAAAAGGTGGTTTGCTTTGAAAATACAAAACGTTGTTTGATTTGAAAATGCAAAAAGTGGCTTTCTTTTAATATGCAAATGGTGGTTTGCTTTGAAAATGCAAAAGGTGGTTTGCTTTGAAAATGCAAAAGGTGGTTTGATTTGAAAAAGCAAATGTTGGTTTTGATTGAAAATGTAAAAGGTGGTTTGCTTTGAAAATGCAAAAGGTGGTTTGGTATAAAAATGCAAATGGTGGTTTGCTTTGAAAATGCAAAAGGTGGTTTGCTTTGAAAATGCAAACGGTCGTTTGCTTTTAAAATGCAAAAGGTGGTTTGCTGGTTTGCATTGGAAATGCAAAAGCTGTTTTTTAATGGAAATGCAAAAGGTGGTTTGCTTTGAAAATGCAAAAGATGGTATGCTTTGAAAAAGCAAAAAGGTTTGCTTTAAAAAAGCAGTAGATGGTTTGCTTTGAAAATGGAAAAGGTGGATTGAAATTGCAAAAGGTGGTTTCCTTTGAAAATGCAAAAAGGTTTGCTTTAAAAATGCATTAGATGGTTTGCTTTGAAAATGGAAAAGGTAGTTTGCTTTGAAAATGCAAAAGGTGGTTTGATTTGAAATTGCAAATGTGTGGTTTGCTTTGAACATGCAAAAAAAGGTGGTCTGCTTTGAAAATGCTAAAGGTGGTTTGCTTTGAAAATGCAAAAGGTGGTTTGCTTTGAAAATGCAAAAGGTGGTTTGCTTTGAAAATGCAAAAGGAGGTTTGCTTTGAAAATGCAAAAGGTCGTTTGCTCTGAAAATGCAAAAGGTCGTTTGCTTTTAATATGCAGAAGGTCGTTTGCTTTGAAAATGCGAAAGATTGTTTGCTTTGAAATTGCAAAAAAGTGGTTTGCTTTGAAAATGCAAAAGGTGGTTTGCTTTGAAAATACAAAACGTGGTTTAATTTGTAAATGTAAAAAGTGGCTTTGTTTTAATATGCAAATGGTGGTTTGCTTTGAAAATGCAAAAGGTGGTTTACTTTTAAAATGCAAAAGGTGGTTTGCTTTGAAAATGCAAATGTTGGTTTTCAATGAAAATGTAAAAGGTGGTTTGATTTGAAAATGCAAAAGGTGGTTTGGTATAAAAATGCCAAAAAGTGGTTTGCTTTGAAAATGTAAAAGGTGGTTTGCTTTGAAAATGCAAAAGGTGGTTTGCTGGTTTGCATTGAAAATGCAAAAGCTGCTTTTTAGTGGAAATGTAAAAGGTGGTTTGCTTTGAAAATGCAAAAGGTGGTTTGCTTTGAAATGCAAAAGGTGGTTTGCTTTGAAAATGCAAATAGGTTTGCTTTAAAAATGCAGTAGATGGTTTGCTGGTTTGCATTGGAAATGCAAAAGCTGTTTTTTAATGGAAATGCAAAAGGTGGTTTGCTTTGAAATTGCAAAAGATGGTATGCTTTGAAAATGCAAAAAGGTTTGCTTTAAAAATGCATTAGATGGTTTGCTTTGAAAATGGAAAAGGTGGTTTGCTTTGAAAATGCAAAAGGTGGTTCGATTTGAAATTGCAAATGTCTGGTTTGCTTTGAACATGCAAAAAATGTGGTCTGCTTTGAAAATGCTAAAGGTGGTTTGCTTTGAAAATGCAAAAGGTGGTTTGCTTTGAAAATGCAAAAGGTGGTTTTCTTTGAAAATGCAAAAGGAGGTTTGCTTTGAAAATGCAAAAGGTCGTTTGCTCTGAAAATGCAAAAGGTCGTTTGCTTTTAATATGCAGAAGGTCGTTTGCTTTGAAAATGCAAAAGATTGTTTGCTTTCAAATTGCAAAAAAGTGGTTTGCTTTGAAAATGCAAAAGGTGGTTTGCTTTGAAAATACAAAACGTGGTTTAATTTGAAAATGCAAAACGTGGCTTTGTTTTAATATGCAAATGGTGGTTTGCTTTGAAAATGCAAAAGGTGGTTTACTTTTAAAATGCAAAAGGTGGTTTGCTTTGAAAATGCAAAAGGAGGTTTGCTTTGAAAATGCAAAAGGTCGTTTGCTCTGAAAATGCAAAAGGTCGTTTGCTTTTAATATGCAGAAGGTCGTTTGCTTTGAAAATGCAAAAGATTGTTTGCTTTCAAATTGCAAAAAAGTGGTTTGCTTTGAAAATGCAAAAGGTGGTTTGCTTTGAAAATACAAAACGTGGTTTAATTTGAAAATGCAAAAAGTGGCTTTGTTTTAATATGCAAATGGTGGTTTGCTTTGAAAATGCAAAAGGTGGTTTACTTTTAAAATGCAAAAAGGTGGTTTGCTTTGAAAATGCAAATGTTGGTTTTCAATGAAAATGTAAAAGGTGGTTTGATTTGAAAATGCAAAAGGTGGTTTGGTATAAAAATGCCAAAAAGTGGTTTGCTTTGAAAATGTAAAAGGTGGTTTGCTTTGAAAATGCAAAAGGTGGTTTGCTGGTTTGCATTGAAAATGCAAAAGCTGCTTATTAGTGGAAATGTAAAAGGTGGTTTGCTTTGAAAATGCAAAAGGTGGTTTGCTTTGAAATGCAAAAGGTGGTTTGCTTTGAAAATGCAAAAAGGTTTGCTTTAAAAATGCAGTAGATGGTTTGCTTTGAAAATGCAAAAGATGGTTTGCTTTGAAATTGCAAAAAAGTGGTTTGCTTTGAAAATGCAAAAGGTGATTTGCTTTGAAAATACAAAACGTTGTTTGATTTGAAAATGCAAAAAGTGGCTTTCTTTTAATATGCAAATGGTTGTTTGCTTTGAAAATTCAAAAGGTGGTTTGCTTTTAAAATGCAAAAGGTGGTTTGCTTTGAAAATGCAAATGTTGGTTTTCATTGAAAATGTAAAAGGTGGTTTGCTTTGAAAATGCAAAAGGTGGTTTGGTATAAAAATGCCAAAAAGTGGTTTGCTTTGAAAATGCAAAAGGTAGTTTGCTTTGAAAATGCAAACGGTCGTTTGCTTTGAAAATGGAAAAGGTGGTTTGCTGATTTGCATTGTAAGTGCAAAATCTGCTTTTTAATGGAAATGCAAAAGATGGTATGCTTTGAAAATGCTAATAGGTTTGCTTTAAAAAAGCAGTAGATGGTTTGCTTTTTAAAATGGAAAAGGTGGATTGAAAATGCAAAGGGTGGTTTCCTTTGAAAATGCAAAAATGTTTGCTTTAAAAATGCAGTAGATGGTTTGCTTTGAAAATGGAAAAGGTGGTTTGCTTTGAAAATGCAAAAGATGGTTTGCTTTGAAATTGCAAAAAAGTGGTTTGCTTTGAAAATGCAAAAGGTGGTTTGCTTTGAAAATACAAAACGTTGTTTTATTTGAAATTGCAAAAGGTGGTTTGCTGATTTGCATTGAAAATGCAAAAGCTGCTTTTTAATGGAAATGCAAAAGGTGGTTTGCTTTGAAAATGCAAAAGATGGTATGCTTTGAAAATGCAAAAAGGTTTGCTTTAAAAAAGCAGTAGATGGTTTACTTTGAAAATGAAAAAGGTGGATTGAAAATGCAAATGGTGGTTTGGTATAAAAATGCGAAAAAGTGGTTTGGTTTGAAAATGCAAAAGGCGGTTTGCTTTGAAAATGCAAACGGTCATTTGCTTTGAAAATGCAAAAGGTGGTTTGCTGGTTTGCATTGAAAATGCAAAAGCTGCCTTTTAATGGAAATGCAAAAGGTGGTTTGCTTTGAAAATGCAAAGATGGCATGCTTTGAAAATGCAAAAGGTGGTTTACTTTGAAAATGCAAAAGGTGGTTTGCTTTGAATATGAAAAAGCTGGTTTGCTTTGAAAATGCTAAAGGTTTGCTTTGAAAATGCAAAGGGTTTACTTTGATAATGCAAAAGGTTTGCTTTGAAAATGCAAATGGTGGTTTGCTTTGAAAATGCAAAAGGTGGTTTGCTTTTAAAATGAAAAAGGTGGGTTGCATTGAAAATGCAAACGTTGGTTTGCTTGGAAATTGCAAAAAGTGGTTTCCTTTGAAAATGCAAATGGTGGTTTGCTTTGAAAAGGCAAAAGGTGGTTTGCTATAAAAATGCCAAAAGGAGGTTTGCTTTCAAAATGCAAAATGTGGTTTTCTTTGAAAATGCAAAAGGTCCTTTGCTTTGAAAATGCAAAAGGTTTACTATGAAAATGCAAAAGTTGGTTTGCTGGTTTGAATTGAAAATGAAAAAGGTGGTTTGCTTTGAAAATACACAAGGTGGTTTGCTTTGAAAATGCAAAAGGTGGTTTGCTTTGAAAATACAAAAGGTGGTTTGCTTTGAAAATGCAAAAGGTGGCTTGCTTTTAATATGCAAAAGATGGTTTGCTTTTAAAATGCAAAAGGTGTTTTGGTTTTAAAATGCAAAAGGTGGTTTGCTGGTTTGCATTGAAAATGCAAAAGGTGGTTTGGTATAAAAATGCCAAAATGTGGTTTGCTTTGAAAATGTAAAAGGTGGTTTGCTTTGAAAATGCAAAAGATGATTTGCTTTGAACATGCTAAATGGTTTGCTTTGAAAATGCAAAAAGTGGTTTGCTTTGAAAATGCAAAAGGTGGTTTGCTGGTTTGCATTGAAAATGCAAAAGGTGGTTTGGTATAAAAATGCCAAAATGTGGTTTGCTTTGAAAATGTAAAAGGTGGTTTGCTTTGAAAATGCAAACGGTCGTTTGCTTTGAAAATGCAAAAGGTGGTTTGCTGGTTTGCATTGAAAATGCAAAAGCTGCGTTTTAATGGAAATGCAAAATGTGGTTTGCTTTGAAAATGCAAAAGATGGTATGCTTTGAAAATGCAAAAAGGTTTGCTTTAAAAAAGCAGTAGATGGTTTGCTTTGAAAATGGAAAAGGTGGTTTGAAAATGCAAAAGGTGGTTTCCTTTGAAAATGCAAAATGAGGTTTGCTTTGAATATGCAGTAGATGGTTTGCTTTGAAAATAGAAAAGGTGGTTTGCTTTGAAAATGCAAAAGATGGTTTGCTTTGAAATTGCAAAAAAGTGGTTTGCTTTGAAAATGCAAAAGGTGGTTTGCTTTGAAAATACAAAACATTGTTTGATTTGAAAATGCAAAAAGTGGCTTTCTTTTAATATGCAAATGGTGGTTTGCTTTGAAAATGCAAAAGGTGGTTTGCTTTGAAAATGCAAAAGGTGGTTTGCTTTGAAAATGCAAATGTTGGTTTTGATTGAAAACGTAAAAGGTGGTTTGCTTTGAAAATGCAAAAGGTGGTTTGGTATAAATATGCCAAAAAGTGGTTTGCTTTGAAAATGTAAAAGGTGGTATGCTTTGAAAATGCAAAAGGTGGTTTGCTGATTTGCATTGAAAATGCAAAAGCTGCTTTTTAATGGAAATGTAAAAGGTGGTTTGCTTTGAAAATGCAAAAGGTGGTTTGCTTTGAAATGCAAAAGGTGGTTTGCTTTGAAAATGCAAAATGGTTTGCTTTAAAAATGCAGTAGATGGTTTGCTTTGAAAATGGAAAAGGTGGTTTGCTTTGAAAATGCAAAAGATGGTTTACTTTGAAATTGCAAAAAAGTGGTTTGCTTTGAAAATGCAAAAGGTGGTTTGCTTTGAAAATACAAAACGTTGTTTGATTTGAAAATGCAAAAAGTGGCTTTCTTTTAATATGCAAATGGTGGTTTGCTTTGAAAATGCAAAAGGTGGTTTGCTTTGAAAATGCAAAAGGTGGTTTGATTTGAAAAAGCAAATGTTGGTTTTGATTGAAAATGTAAAAGGTGGTTTGCTTTGAAAATGCAAAAGGTGGTTTGGTATAAAAATGCAAATGGTGGTTTGCTTTGAAAATGCAAAAGGTGGTTTGCTTTGAAAATGCAAACGGTCGTTTGCTTTTAAAATGCAAAAGGTGGTTTGCTGGTTTGCATTGGAAATGCAAAAGCTGTTTTTTAATGGAAATGCAAAAGGTGGTTTGCTTTGAAAATGCAAAAGATGGTATGCTTTGAAAAAGCAAAAAGGTTTGCTTTAAAAAAGCAGTAGATGGTTTGCTTTGAAAATGGAAAAGGTGGATTGAAATTGCAAAAGGTGGTTTCCTTTGAAAATGCAAAAAGGTTTGCTTTAAAAATGCATTAGATGGTTTGCTTTGAAAATGGAAAAGGTAGTTTGCTTTGAAAATGCAAAAGGTGGTTTGATTTGAAATTGCAAATGTGTGGTTTGCTTTGAACATGCAAAAAAAGGTGGTCTGCTTTGAAAATGCTAAAGGTGGTTTGCTTTGAAAATGCAAAAGGTGGTTTGCTTTGAAAATGCAAAAGGTGGTTTGCTTTGAAAATGCAAAAGGAGGTTTGCTTTGAAAATGCAAAAGGTCGTTTGCTCTGAAAATGCAAAAGGTCGTTTGCTTTTAATATGCAGAAGGTCGTTTGCTTTGAAAATGCGAAAGATTGTTTGCTTTGAAATTGCAAAAAAGTGGTTTGCTTTGAAAATGCAAAAGGTGGTTTGCTTTGAAAATACAAAACGTGGTTTAATTTGTAAATGTAAAAAGTGGCTTTGTTTTAATATGCAAATGGTGGTTTGCTTTGAAAATGCAAAAGGTGGTTTACTTTTAAAATGCAAAAGGTGGTTTGCTTTGAAAATGCAAATGTTGGTTTTCAATGAAAATGTAAAAGGTGGTTTGATTTGAAAATGCAAAAAGGTGGTTTGGTATAAAAATGCCAAAAAGTGGTTTGCTTTGAAAATGTAAAAGGTGGTTTGCTTTGAAAATGCAAAAGGTGGTTTGCTGGTTTGCATTGAAAATGCAAAAGCTGCTTTTTAGTGGAAATGTAAAAGGTGGTTTGCTTTGAAAATGCAAAAGGTGGTTTGCTTTGAAATGCAAAAGGTGGTTTGCTTTGAAAATGCAAATAGGTTTGCTTTAAAAATGCAGTAGATGGTTTGCTGGTTTGCATTGGAAATGCAAAAGCTGTTTTTTAATGGAAATGCAAAAGGTGGTTTGCTTTGAAATTGCAAAAGATGGTATGCTTTGAAAATGCAAAAAGGTTTGCTTTAAAAATGCATTAGATGGTTTGCTTTGAAAATGGAAAAGGTGGTTTGCTTTGAAAATGCAAAAGGTGGTTCGATTTGAAATTGCAAATGTCTGGTTTGCTTTGAACATGCAAAAAATGTGGTCTGCTTTGAAAATGCTAAAGGTGGTTTGCTTTGAAAATGCAAAAGGTGGTTTGCTTTGAAAATGCAAAAGGTGGTTTGCTTTGAAAATGCAAAAGGAGGTTTGCTTTGAAAATGCAAAAGGTCGTTTGCTCTGAAAATGCAAAAGGTCGTTTGCTTTTAATATGCAGAAGGTCGTTTGCTTTGAAAATGCAAAAGATTGTTTGCTTTCAAATTGCAAAAAAGTGGTTTGCTTTGAAAATGCAAAAGGTGGTTTGCTTTGAAAATACAAAACGTGGTTTAATTTGAAAATGCAAAACGTGGCTTTGTTTTAATATGCAAATGGTGGTTTGCTTTGAAAATGCAAAAGGTGGTTTACTTTTAAAATGCAAAAGGTGGTTTGCTTTGAAAATGCAAATGTTGGTTTTCAATGAAAATGTAAAAGGTGGTTTGATTTGAAAATGCAAAAGGTGGTTTGGTATAAAAATGCCAAAAAGTGGTTTGCTTTGAAAATGTAAAAGGTGGTTTGCTTTGAAAATGCAAAAGGTGGTTTGCTGGTTTGCATTTAAAATGCAAAAGCTGCTTATTAGTGGAAATGTAAAAGGTGGTTTGCTTTGAAAATGCAAAAGGTGGTTTGCTTTGAAATGCAAAAGGTGGTTTGCTTTGAAAATGCAAAAAGGTTTGCTTTAAAAATGCAGTAGATGGTTTGCTTTGAAAATGCAAAAGATGGTTTGCTTTGAAATTGCAAAAAAGTGGTTTGCTTTGAAAATGCAAAAGGTGATTTGCTTTGAAAATACAAAACGTTGTTTGATTTGAAAATGCAAAAAGTGGCTTTCTTTTAATATGCAAATGGTTGTTTGCTTTGAAAATTCAAAAGGTGGTTTGCTTTTAAAATGCAAAAGGTGGTTTGCTTTGAAAATGCAAATGTTGGTTTTCATTGAAAATGCAAAAGATGGTATGCTTTGAAAATGCAAAAAGGTTTGCTTTAAAAAAGCAGTAGATGGTTTGCTTTGAAAATGGAAAAGGTGGATTGAAAATGCAAAATGTGGTTTCCTTTGAAAATGCAAAAAGGTTTGCTTTAAAAATGCAATAGATGGTTTGCTTTGAAAATGGAAAAGGTGGTTTTCTTTGAAAATGCAAAAGGTGGTTTCCTTTGAAAATGCAAAAGGTGGTTTGCTTTGAAAATTCAAAAAGGTTTGCTTTAAAAAAGCAGTAGATGGTTTGCTTTGAAAATGGAAAAGGTGGTTTGAAAATGCAAAAGGTGGTTTCCTTTGAAAATGCAAAATGAGGTTTGCTTTGAATATGCAGTAGATGGTTTGCTTTGAAAATAGAAAAGGTGGTTTGCTTTGAAAATGCAAAAGATGGTTTGCTTTGAAATTGCAAAAAAGTGGTTTGCTTTGAAAATGCAAAAGGTGGTTTGCTTTGAAAATACAAAACATTGTTTGATTTGAAAATGCAAAAAGTGGCTTTCTTTTAATATGCAAATGGTGGTTTGCTTTGAAAATGCAAAAGGTGGTTTGCTTTGAAAATGCAAAAGGTGGTTTGCTTTGAAAATGCAAATGTTGGTTTTGATTGAAAACGTAAAAGGTGGTTTGCTTTGAAAATGCAAAAGGTGGTTTGGTATAAATATGCCAAAAAGTGGTTTGCTTTGAAAATGTAAAAGGTGGTATGCTTTGAAAATGCAAAAGGTGGTTTGCTGATTTGCATTGAAAATGCAAAAGCTGCTTTTTAATGGAAATGTAAAAGGTGGTTTGCTTTGAAAATGCAAAAGGTGGTTTGCTTTGAAATGCAAAAGGTGGTTTGCTTTGAAAATGCAAAATGGTTTGCTTTAAAAATGCAGTAGATGGTTTGCTTTGAAAATGGAAAAGGTGGTTTGCTTTGAAAATGCAAAAGATGGTTTGCTTTGAAATTGCAAAAAAGTGGTTTGCTTTGAAAATGCAAAAGGTGGTTTGCTTTGAAAATACAAAACGTTGTTTGATTTGAAAATGCAAAAAGTGGCTTTCTTTTAATATGCAAATGGTGGTTTGCTTTGAAAATGCAAAAGGTGGTTTGCTTTGAAAATGCAAAAGGTGGTTTGATTTGAAAATGCAAATGTTGGTTTTGATTGAAAATGTAAAAGGTGGTTTGCTTTGAAAATGCAAAAGGTGGTTTGGTATAAAAATGCAAATGGTGGTTTGCTTTGAAAATGCAAAAGGTGGTTTGCTTTGAAAATGCAAACGGTCGTTTGCTTTTAAAATGCAAAAGGTGGTTTGCTGGTTTGCATTGGAAATGCAAAAGCTGTTTTTTAATGGAAATGCAAAAGGTGGTTTGCTTTGAAAATGCAAAAGATGGTATGCTTTGAAAAAGCCAAAAGGTTTGCTTTAAAAAAGCAGTAGATGGTTTGCTTTGAAAATGGAAAAGGTGGATTGAAATTGCAAAAGGTGGTTTCCTTTGAAAATGCAAAAAGGTTTGCTTTAAAAATGCATTAGATGGTTTGCTTTGAAAATGGAAAAGGTGGTTTGCTTTGAAAATGCAAAAGGTGGTTTGATTTGAAATTGCAAATGTGTGGTTTGCTTTGAACATGCAAAAAAAGGTGGTCTGCTTTGAAAATGCTAAAGGTGGTTTGCTTTGAAAATGCAAAAGGTGGTTTGCTTTGAAAATGCAAAAGGTGGTTTGCTTTGAAAATGCAAAAGGAGGTTTGCTTTGAAAATGCAAAAGGTCGTTTGCTCTGAAAATGCAAAAGGTCGTTTGCTTTTAATATGCAGAAGGTCGTTTGCTTTGAAAATGCGAAAGATTGTTTGCTTTGAAATTGCAAAAAAGTGGTTTGCTTTGAAAATGCAAAAGGTGGTTTGCTTTGAAAATACAAAACGTGGTTTAATTTGAAAATGCAAAAAGTGGCTTTGTTTTAATATGCAAATGGTGGTTTGCTTTGAAAATGCAAAAGGTGGTTTACTTTTAAAATGCAAAAGGTGGTTTACTTTTAAAATGCAAAAGGTGGTTTGCTTTGAAAATGCAAATGTTGGTTTTCAATGAAAATGTAAAAGGTGGTTTGATTTGAAAATGCAAAAGGTGGTTTGGTATAAAAATGCCAAAAAGTGGTTTGCTTTGAAAATGTAAAAGGTGGTTTGCTTTGAAAATGCAAAAGGTGGTTTGCTGGTTTGCATTTAAAATGCAAAAGCTGCTTATTAGTGGAAATGTAAAAGGTGGTTTGCTTTGAAAATGCAAAAGGTGGTTTGCTTTGAAATGCAAAAGGTGGTTTGCTTTGAAAATGCAAAAAGGTTTGCTTTAAAAATGCAGTAGATGGTTTGCTTTGAAAATGCAAAAGATGGTTTGCTTTGAAATTGCAAAAAAGTGGTTTGCTTTGAAAATGCAAAAGGTGATTTGCTTTGAAAATACAAAACGTTGTTTGGTTTGAAAATGCAAAAAGTGGCTTTCTTTTAATATGCAAATGGTTGTTTGCTTTGAAAATTCAAAAGGTGGTTTGCTTTTAAAATGCAAAAGGTGGTTTGCTTTGAAAATGCAAATGTTGGTTTTCATTGAAAATGCAAAAGATGGTATGCTTTGAAAATGCAAAAAGGTTTGCTTTAAAAAAGCAGTAGATGGTTTGGTTTGAAAATGGAAAAGGTGGATTGAAAATGCAAAATGTGGTTTCCTTTGAAAATGCAAAAAGGTTTGCTTTAAAAATGCAATAGATGGTTTGCTTTGAAAATGGAAAAGGTGGTTTTCTTTGAAAATGCAAAAGGTGGTTTCCTTTGAAAATGCAAAAGGTGGTTTGCTTTGAAAATTCAAAAAGGTTTGCTTTAAAAAAGCAGTAGATGGTTTGCTTTGAAAATGGAAAAGGTGGTTTGAAAATGCAAAAGGTGGTTTCCTTTGAAAAATGCAAAATGAGGTTTGCTTTGAATATGCAGTAGATGGTTTGCTTTGAAAATAGAAAAGGTGGTTTGCTTTGAAAATGCAAAAGATGGTTTGCTTTGAAATTGCAAAAAAGTGGTTTGCTTTGAAAATGCAAAAGGTGGTTTGCTTTGAAAATACAAAACATTGTTTGATTTGAAAATGCAAAAAGTGGCTTTCTTTTAATATGCAAATGGTGGTTTGCTTTGAAAATGCAAAAGGTGGTTTGCTTTGAAAATGCAAAAGGTGGTTTGCTTTGAAAATGCAAATGTTGGTTTTGATTGAAAACGTAAAAGGTGGTTTGCTTTGAAAATGCAAAAGGTGGTTTGGTATAAATATGCCAAAAAGTGGTTTGCTTTGAAAATGTAAAAGGTGGTATGCTTTGAAAATGCAAAAGGTGGTTTGCTGATTTGCATTGAAAATGCAAAAGCTGCTTTTTAATGGAAATGTAAAAGGTGGTTTGCTTTGAAAATGCAAAAGGTGGTTTGCTTTGAAATGCAAAAGGTGGTTTGCTTTGAAAATGCAAAATGGTTTGCTTTAAAAATGCAGTAGATGGTTTGCTTTGAAAATGGAAAAGGTGGTTTGCTTTGAAAATGCAAAAGATGGTTTGCTTTGAAATTGCAAAAAAGTGGTTTGCTTTGAAAATGCAAAAGGTGGTTTGCTTTGAAAATACAAAACGTTGTTTGATTTGAAAATGCAAAAAGTGGCTTTCTTTTAATATGCAAATGGTGGTTTGCTTTGAAAATGCAAAAGGTGGTTTGCTTTGAAAATGCAAAAGGTGGTTTGATTTGAAAATGCAAATGTTGGTTTTGATTGAAAATGTAAAAGGTGGTTTGCTTTGAAAATGCAAAAGGTGGTTTGGTATAAAAATGCAAATGGTGGTTTGCTTTGAAAATGCAAAAGGTGGTTTGCTTTGAAAATGCAAACGGTCGTTTGCTTTTAAAATGCAAAAGGTGGTTTGCTGGTTTGCATTGGAAATGCAAAAGCTGTTTTTTAATGGAAATGCAAAAGGTGGTTTGCTTTGAAAATGCAAAAGATGGTATGCTTTGAAAAAGCCAAAAGGTTTGCTTTAAAAAAGCAGTAGATGGTTTGCTTTGAAAATGGAAAAGGTGGATTGAAATTGCAAAAGGTGGTTTCCTTTGAAAATGCAAAAAGGTTTGCTTTAAAAATGCATTAGATGGTTTGCTTTGAAAATGGAAAAGGTGGTTTGCTTTGAAAATGCAAAAGGTGGTTTGATTTGAAATTGCAAATGTGTGGTTTGCTTTGAACATGCAAAAAAAGGTGGTCTGCTTTGAAAATGCTAAAGGTGGTTTGCTTTGAAAATGCAAAAGGTGGTTTGCTTTGAAAATGCAAAAGGTGGTTTGCTTTGAAAATGCAAAAGGAGGTTTGCTTTGAAAATGCAAAAGGTCGTTTGCTCTGAAAATGCAAAAGGTCGTTTGCTTTTAATATGCAGAAGGTCGTTTGCTTTGAAAATGCGAAAGATTGTTTGCTTTGAAATTGCAAAAAAGTGGTTTGCTTTGAAAATGCAAAAGGTGGTTTGCTTTGAAAATACAAAACGTGGTTTAATTTGAAAATGCAAAAAGTGGCTTTGTTTTAATATGCAAATGGTGGTTTGCTTTGAAAATGCAAAAGGTGGTTTACTTTTAAAATGCAAAAGGTGGTTTGCTTTGAAAATGCAAATGTTGGTTTTCAATGAAAATGTAAAAGGTGGTTTGATTTGAAAATGCAAAAGGTGGTTTGGTATAAAAATGCCAAAAAGTGGTTTGCTTTGAAAATGTAAAAGGTGGTTTGCTTTGAAAATGCAAAAGGTGGTTTGCTGGTTTGCATTGAAAATGCAAAAGCTGCTTTTTAGTGGAAATGTAAAAGGTGGTTTGCTTTGAAAATGCAAAAGGTGGTTTGCTTTGAAATGAAAAAGGTGGGTTGCATTGAAAATGCAAACGTTGGTTTGCTTGGAAATTGCAAAAAGTGGTTTCCTTTGAAAATGCAAATGGTGGTTTGCTTTGAAAAGGCAAAAGGTGGTTTGCTATAAAAATGCCAAAAGGAGGTTTGCTTTCAAAATGCAAAATGTGGTTTTCTTTGAAAATGCAAAAGGTCCTTTGCTTTGAAAATGCAAAAGGTTTACTATGAAAATGCAAAAGTTGGTTTGCTGGTTTGAATTGAAAATGAAAAAGGTGGTTTGCTTTGAAAATACACACGGTGGTTTGCTTTGAAAATGCAAAAGGTGGTTTGCTTTGAAAATACAAAAGGTGGTTTGCTTTGAAAATGCAAAAGGTGGCTTGCTTTTAATATGCAAAAGATGGTTTGCTTTTAAAATGCAAAAGGTGTTTTGGTTTGAAAATGCAAAAGGTGGTTTGCTTTGAAAATGCAAAAGATGATTTGCTTTGAAAATGCTAAATGTGGTTTGCTTTGAAAATGCAAAAAGTGGTTTGCTTTGAAAATGCAAAAGGTGGTTTGCTGGTTTGCATTGAAAATGCAAAAGGTGGTTTACTTTGAAAATACAAAAGGTGTTGGGCTTTGAAAATGCAAAAGCTGATTTGCTTTGAAAATGCAAAAGGTCGTTTGCTTTGAAAGTGCAAAAGGTAGTTTGCTTTGAAAATATTAAATGTGGTTTGCTTTGAAAATGCAAAAAAGTGGTTTGGTTTGAAAATGGAAAAGGTGGTTTGCTTTGAAAATGCTATAAGTGGTTTGCTTTGAAAATGCAAACGGTGCTTTGCTTTGAAATTGCAAAAGGTGGTTTGCTTTGAAAATGCAAAAGGTGGTTTGCTTTGAAAATGCAAAAGATGGCTTTTTTTGAAAATGCAAAAGGTGGTTTGTTTTGAAAATGCAAAAGGTGGTTTGCTTTGAAAATGCAAAAGGTGGTTTGCTTTGAATAGGTGGTTTGCTTTGAAAATGGAAAAGATGGTTAGCTTTGAAAATGCAAAAGGTTTGCTTTGAAAATGCAAAAGATGGTTTGCTTTGAAAAGGCAAAAGGTGGTTTGCTATAAAAATGCCAAAAGGAGGTTTGCTTTCAAAATGCTAAATGTGGTTTTCCTTTAAAATGCAAAAGGTCCTTTGCTTTGAAAATGCAAAAGGTTTGCTATGAAAATGCAAAGGTTGGTTTGCTGGTTTGCATTGAAAATGAAAAAGGTGGTTTGCTTTGAAAATACACAAGGTGGTTTGCTTTGAAAATGCAAAAGGTGGTTTGCTTTGAAAATACAAAAAGTGGTTTGCTTTGAAAATCCAAAAGGTGGCATGCTTTTAATATGCAAAAGATGGTTTGCTTTTAAAATGCAAAAGGTGTTTTGGTTTTAAAATGCAAAAGGTGGTTTGTTTTTAAAATGGAAATGTTGGTTTGCTTTGAAAATGCAAAAGGTGGTTTGCTTTGAAAATGCAAAAGGTGATTTGCTTTGAAAATGCTAAATGTGGTTTGCTTTGAAAATGCAAAAAGTGGTTTGCTTTGAAAATGCAAAAGGTGGTTTGCTGGTTTGCATTGAAAATGCAAAAGTTGGTTTACTTTGAAAATGCAAAAGGTGGTGGGCTTTGAAAATGCAAACGCTGATTTGCTTTGAAAATGCAAAAGGTCGTTTGCTTTGAAAGTGCAAAAGGTAGTTTGCTTTGAAAATGTTAAATGTGGTTTGCTTTGAAAATGCAAAAAAGTGGTTTGGTTTGAAAATGCAAAAGGTGGTTTGCTTTGAAAATGCTATAAGTGGTTTGCTTTGAAAATGCAAAAGGTGCTTTGCTTTGAAATTGCAAAACGTGGTTTGCTTTGAAAATGCAAAAGGTGGTTTGCTTTGAAAATGCGAAAAAAAATTGCTTTGAAAATGCAAAAGGTGGATTGCTTTGAAAATGCAAAAGATGGTTTGTTTTGAAAATGCAAAAGGTGGTTTGCTTTGAAAAGGTGGTTTGCTTTGAAAATGCATAAGGTGGTTTGCTTTGAAAATGCAAAAGATGGTTAGCTTTGAAAATGCAAAAGGTTTGCTTTGAAAATGCAAAAGATGGTTTGCTTTGAAAATGCAAATGGTGGTTCGCTTTGAAAAGGTGGTTTGCTTTGAAAATGCATCAGGTGGTTTGCTTTGAAAATATAAAAGGTGGTTCGCTTTGAAATTGCAAAAAGTGGTTTGCTTTGAAAATGCAAAAGGTGGTTTGCTTTATAATGCAAAAGTTGGTTTGCTTTAAAAATGCAAAAGGTGGTTTGCTTTGAAAATACAATATGTGCTTTGCTTTGAAAATGCAAAAGGTGATTTGTTTTGAAAATGCAAAAGGTGGTTTGCCATGAAAATGCAAAAGGTGGTTTGCTTAGAATAGGTGATTTGCTTTGAAAATGCATAAGGTGATTTGCATTGAAAATGCATAACGTTGTTTGCTTTGAAATTGCAAAAAGTGGTTTGCTTTGAAAATGCAAAACGTGGTTTGCTTTGAAAATGCAAATGTTGGTTTTCATTGAAAATGTAAACGGTGGTTTGCTTTGAAAATGCAAAAGGTGGTTTGGTATAAAAATGCAAAACGTGGTTTGCTTTGAAAATGCAAAAGGTGGTTTGCTTTGAAAATGCGAAAAAAAATTGCTTTGAAAATGCAAAAGGTGGTTTGCTTTGAAAATGCAAAAGATGGTTTGTTTTGAAAATGCAAAAGGTGGTTTGATTTGAAAATGCAATAGGTGGTTTGCTTTGAAAATGCAAAAGGTGGTTTGCTTTGAAAAGGTGGTTTGCTTTGAAAATGCATAAGGTGGTTTGCTTTGGAAATGCAAAAGTTGGTTAGCTTTGAAAATGCAAAAGGTTTGCTTTGAAAATGCAAAAGATGGTTTGCTTTGAAAATGCAAATGGTGGTTCGCTTTGAAAAGGTGGTTTGCTTTGAAAATGCATAAGGTGGTTTGCTTTGAAAATATAAAAGGTGGTTCGCTTTGAAATTGCAAAAAGTGGTTTGCTTTGAAAATGCAAAAGGTGGTTTGCTTTATAATGCAAAAGGTGGTTTGCTTTAAAAATGCAAAAGGTGGTTTGCTTTGAAAATACAAAATGTGCTTTGCTTTGAAAATGCAAAAGGTGATTTGTTTTGAAAATGCAAAAGGTGGTTTGCCATGAAAATGCAAAAGGTGGTTTGCTTAGAATAGGTGGTTTGCTTTGAAAATGCATAAGGTGGTTTGCATTGAAAATGCATAACGTTGTTTGGTTTGAAATTGCAAAAAGTGGTTTGCTTTGAAAATGCAAAACGTGGTTTGCTTTGAAAATGCAAATGTTGGTTTTCATTGAAAATGTAAAAGGTGGTTTGCTTTGAAAATGCAAAAAGTGGTTTGCTTTGAAAATGCAAAAGGTGGTTTGCTGTTTGCATTAAAAATGCAAAAGGTGTTTTAGTTTGAAAATGCAAAATGTGGTTTGCTTTGAAAATGCAAAAGGTGATTTGCTTTGAAAATGCTAAATGTGGTTTGCTTTGAAAATGCAAAAAGTGGTTTGCTTTGAAAATGCAAAAGGTGGTTTGCTGGTTTGCATTGAAAATGCAAAAGGTGGTTTACTTTGAAAATGCAAAAGGTGATGGGCTTTGAAAATGCAAAAGGTGATTTGCTTTGAAAATGCAAAAGGTCGTTTGCTTTGAAAGTGCAAAAGGTAGTTTGCTTTGAAAATGTTAAAGGGGGTTTGCTTTGAAAATGCAAAAATGCGGTTTGCTTGTAAAATGCAAAAGGTGGTTTGCTTTGTAAATGCTAAAACTGGTTTGCTTTGAAAATGCTAAAAGTGGTTTGCTTTGAAAATGCAAAAGGTGGTTTGCTGGTTTGCATTGAAATTGCAAAAGGTGGTTTGCTTTGAAAATGCAAAAGCTTGGTTGTTTTGAAAATGCGAAAAAAAATTGCTTTGAAAATGCAAAATGTGGTTTCTTTGAAAATGCAAAAGGTGGTTTGTATTGAAAATACAAAAGGTGGTTTGTTTTGAAAATGCAAAAGGTGGTTTGCTTTAAAAATGCAAAAGTTGGTTTGCTTTGAAAATGCAAAAGCTGGTTTGTTTTGAAAATGCGAAAAAAAATTGCTTTGAAAATGCAAAATGTGGTTTCTTTGAAAATGCAAAAGATGGTTTGTATTGAAAATACAAAAGGTGGTTTGTTTTGAAAATGCAAAAGGTGGTTTGCTTTGAAAATGCAAAAGGTGGTTTGCTTTGAAAATGCAAAAGATGGTTTGTTTTGAAAATGCAAAAGGTGGTTTGATTTGAAAATGCAATAGGTGGTTTGCTTTGAAAATGCAAAAGGTGGTTTGCTTTGAAAAGGTGGTTTGCTTTGAAAATGCATAAGGTGGTTTGCTTTGGAAATGCAAAAGTTGGTTAGCTTTGAAAATGCAAAAGGTTTGCTTTGAAAATGCAAAAGATGGTTTGCTTTGAAAATGCAAATGGTGGTTCGCTTTGAAAAGGTGGTTTGCTTTGAAAATGCATAAGGTGGTTTGCTTTGAAAATATAAAAGGTGGTTCGCTTTGAAATTGCAAAAAGTGGTTTGCTTTGAAAATGCAAAAGGTGGTTTGCTTTATAATGCAAAAGGTGGTTTGCTTTAAAAATGCAAAAGGTGGTTTGCTTTGAAAATACAAAATGTGCTTTGCTTTGAAAATGCAAAAGGTGATTTGTTTTGAAAATGCAAAAGGTGGTTTGCCATGAAAATGCAAAAGGTGGTTTGCTTAGAATAGGTGGTTTGCTTTGAAAATGCATAAGGTGGTTTGCATTGAAAATGCATAACGTTGTTTGGTTTGAAATTGCAAAAAGTGGTTTGCTTTGAAAATGCAAAACGTGGTTTGCTTTGAAAATGCAAATGTTGGTTTTCATTGAAAATGTAAAAGGTGGTTTGCTTTGAAAATGCAAAAAGTGGTTTGCTTTGAAAATGCAAAAGGTGGTTTGCTGTTTGCATTGAAAATGCAAAAGGTGTTTTAGTTTGAAAATGCAAAATGTGGTTTGCTTTGAAAATGCAAAAGGTGATTTGCTTTGAAAATGCTAAATGTGGTTTGCTTTGAAAATGCAAAAAGTGGTTTGCTTTGAAAATGCAAAAGGTGGTTTGCTGGTTTGCATTGAAAATGCAAAAGGTGGTTTACTTTGAAAATGCAAAAGGTGATGGGCTTTGAAAATGCAAAAGGTGATTTGCTTTGAAAATGCAAAAGGTGATTTGCTTTGAAAATGCTAAATGTGGTTTGCTTTGAAAATGCAAAAAGTGGTTTGCTTTGAAAATGCAAAAGGTGGTTTGCTGGTTTGCATTGAAAATGCAAAAGGTGGTTTACTTTGAAAATGCAAAAGGTGATGGGCTTTGAAAATGCAAAAGGTGATTTGCTTTGAAAATGCAAAAGGTCGTTTGCTTTGAAAGTGCAAAAGGTAGTTTGCTTTGAAAATGTTAAAGGGGGTTTGCTTTGAAAATGCAAAAATGCGGTTTGCTTGTAAAATGCAAAAGGTGGTTTGCTTTGAAAATGCTAAAACTGGTTTGCTTTGAAAATGCTAAAAGTGGTTTGCTTTGAAAATGCAAAAGGTGGTTTGCTGGTTTGCATTGAAATTGCAAAAGGTGGTTTGCTTTGAAAATGCAAAAGCTGGGTTGTTTTGAAAATGCGAAAAAAAATTGCTTTGAAAATGCAAAATGTGGTTTCTTTGAAAATGCAAAAGGTGGTTTGTATTGAAAATACAAAAGGTGGTTTGTTTTGAAAATGCAAAAGGTGGTTTGCTTTGAAAATGCAAAAGTTGGTTTGCTTTGAAAATGCAAAAGCTGGTTTGTTTTGAAAATGCGAAAAAAAATTGCTTTGAAAATGCAAAATGTGGTTTCTTTGAAAATGCAAAAGATGGTTTGTATTGAAAATACAAAAGGTGGTTTGTTTTGAAAATGCAAAAGGTGGTTTGCTTTGAAAATGCAAAAGGTGGTTTGCTTTGAAAATGCAAAAGGTGGTTTGCTTTGAAAATGCAAAAGGTGGTTTGCTTTGAAAATGCGGAAAATGTTTTGCTTTGGAAATGCAAAAGGTGGTTTGTTTTGAAAATGCAGAAGGTGGTTCGTTTTGAAAATGCAGAAGGTGGTTTGTTTTGAAAATGCTAAAGATGGTTTGCTTTGAAAATGCAAAAGGTGGTTTGCTTTGAAAAGGCAAAAGGTGGTTTGCTATAAAAATGCCAAAAGGAGATTTGCTTTCAAAATGCTAAATGTGGTTTTCCTTTAAAATGCAAAGGTCCTTTGCTTTGAAAATGCAAAAGGTTTGCTATGAAAATGCAAAAGTTGGTTTGCTGGTTTGCATTGAAAATGAAAAAGGTGGTTTGCTTTGAAAATACACAAGGTGGTTTGCTTTGAAAATGCAAAAGGTGGTTTGCTTTGAAAATACAAAAAGTGGTTTGCTTTGAAAATGCAAAAGGTGGCTTGCTTTTAATATGCAAAAGATGGTTTGCTTTTAAAATGCAAAAGGTGTTTTGGTTTTAAAATGCAAAAGGTGGTTTGGTTTTAAAATGGAAATGTTGGTTTGCTTTGAAAATGCAAAAGGTGGTTTGCTTTGAAAATGCAAAAGGTGATTTGCTTTGAAAATGCTAAATGTGGTTTGCTTTGAAAATGCAAAAAGTGGTTTGCTTTGAAAATGCAAAAGGTGGTTTGCTGGTTTGCATTGAAAATGCAAAAGTTGGTTTACTTTGAAAATGCAAAAGGTGGTGGGCTTTGAAAATGCAAACGCTGATTTGCTTTGAAAATGCAAAAGGTCGTTTGCTTTGAAAGTGCAAAAGGTAGTTTGCTTTGAAAATGTTAAATGTGGTTTGCTTTGAAAATGCAAAAAAGTGGTTTGGTTTGAAAATGCAAAAGGTGGTTTGCTTTGAAAATGCTATAAGTGGTTTGCTTTGAAAATGCAAAAGGTGCTTTGCTTTGAAATTGCAAAAGGTGGTTTGCTTTGAAAATGCAAAAGGTGGTTTGCTTTGAAAATACGAAAAAAATTGCTTTGAAAATGCAAAAGGTGGTTTGCTTTGAAAATGCAAAAGATAGTTTGTTTTGAAAATGCAAAAGGTGGTTTGATTTGAAAATGCAAAAGATGGTTTGTTTTGAAAATGCAAAAGGTGGTTTGATTTGAAAATGCAATAGGTGGTTTGCTTTGAAAATGCAAAAGGTGGTTTGCTTTGAAAAGGTGGTTTGCTTTGAAAATGCATAAGGTGGTTTGCTTTGGAAATGCAAAAGTTGGTTATCTTTGAAAATGCAAAAGGTTTGCTTTGAAAATGCAAAAGATGGTTTGCTTTGAAAATGCAAATGGTGGTTCGCTTTGAAAAGGTGGTTTGCTTTGAAAATGCATAAGGTGGTTTGCTTTGAAAATATAAAAGGTGGTTCGCTTTGAAATTGCAAAAAGTGGTTTGCTTTGAAAATGCAAAAGGTGGTTTGCTTTATAATGCAAAAGGTGGTTTGCTTTAAAAATGCAAAAGGTGGTTTGCTTTGAAAATACAAAATGTGCTTTGCTTTGAAAATGCAAAAGGTGATTTGTTTTGAAAATGCAAAAGGTGGTTTGCCATGAAAATGCAAAAGGTGGTTTGCTTAGAATAGGTGGTTTGCTTTGAAAATGCAAAAGGTGGTTTGCATTGAAAATGCATAACGTTGTTTGGTTTGAAATTGCAAAAAGTGGTTTGCTTTGAAAATGCAAAACGTGGTTTGCTTTGAAAATGCAAATGTTGGTTTTCATTGAAAATGTAAAAGGTGGTTTGCTTTGAAAATGCAAAAAGTGGTTTGCTTTGAAAATGCAAAAGGTGGTTTGCTTTGAAAATGCAAAAGGTGGTTTGCTGGTTTGCATTGAAAATGCAAAAGTTGGTTTACTTTGAAAATGCAAAAGGTGGTGGGCTTTGAAAATGCAAACGCTGATTTGCTTTGAAAATGCAAAAGGTCGTTTGCTTTGAAAGTGCAAAAGGTAGTTTGCTTTGAAAATGTTAAATGTGGTTTGCTTTGAAAATGCAAAAAAGTGGTTTGGTTTGAAAATGCAAAAGGTGGTTTGCTTTGAAAATGCTATAAGTGGTTTGCTTTGAAAATGCAAAAGGTGCTTTGCTTTGAAATTGCAAAAGGTGGTTTGCTTTGAAAATGCAAAAGGTGGTTTGCTTTGAAAATACGAAAAAAAATTGCTTTGAAAATGCAAAAGGTGGTTTGCTTTGAAAATGCAAAAGATAGTTTGTTTTGAAAATGCAAAAGGTGGTTTGATTTGAAAATGCAAAAGATGGTTTGTTTTGAAAATGCAAAAGGTGGTTTGATTTGAAAATGCAATAGGTGGTTTGCTTTGAAAATGCAAAAGGTGGTTTGCTTTGAAAAGGTGGTTTGCTTTGAAAATGCATAAGGTGGTTTGCTTTGGAAATGCAAAAGTTGGTTATCTTTGAAAATGCAAAAGGTTTGCTTTGAAAATGCAAAAGATGGTTTGCTTTGAAAATGCAAATGGTGGTTCGCTTTGAAAAGGTGGTTTGCTTTGAAAATGCATAAGGTGGTTTGCTTTGAAAATATAAAAGGTGGTTCGCTTTGAAATTGCAAAAAGTGGTTTGCTTTGAAAATGCAAAAGGTGGTTTGCTTTATAATGCAAAAGGTGGTTTGCTTTAAAAATGCAAAAGGTGGTTTGCTTTGAAAATACAAAATGTGCTTTGCTTTGAAAATGCAAAAGGTGATTTGTTTTGAAAATGCAAAAGGTGGTTTGCCATGAAAATGCAAAAGGTGGTTTGCTTAGAATAGGTGGTTTGCTTTGAAAATGCAAAAGGTGGTTTGCATTGAAAATGCATAACGTTGTTTGGTTTGAAATTGCAAAAAGTGGTTTGCTTTGAAAATGCAAAACGTGGTTTGCTTTGAAAATGCAAATGTTGGTTTTCATTGAAAATGTAAAAGGTGGTTTGCTTTGAAAATGCAAAAAGTGGTTTGCTTTGAAAATGCAAAAGGTGGTTTGCTGTTTGCATTGAAAATGCAAAAGGTGTTTTAGTTTGAAAATGCAAAATGTGGTTTGCTTTGAAAATGCAAAAGGTGATTTGCTTTGAAAATGCTAAATGTGGTTTGCTTTGAAAATGCAAAAAGTGGTTTGCTTTGAAAATGCAAAAGGTGGTTTGCTGGTTTGCATTGAAAATGCAAAAGGTGGTTTACTTTGAAAATGCAAAAGGTGATGGGCTTTGAAAATGCAAAAGGTGATTTGCTTTGAAAATGCAAAAGGTCGTTTGCTTTGAAAGTGCAAAAGGTAGTTTGCTTTGAAAATGTTAAAGGGGGTTTGCTTTGAAAATGCAAAAATGCGGTTTGCTTGTAAAATGCAAAAGGTGGTTTGCTTTGAAAATGCTAAAACTGGTTTGCTTTGAAAATGCTAAAAGTGGTTTGCTTTGAAAATGCAAAAGGTGGTTTGCTGGTTTGCATTGAAATTGCAAAAGGTGGTTTGCTTTGAAAATGCAAAAGCTGGGTTGTTTTGAAAATGCGAAAAAAAATTGCTTTGAAAATGCAAAATGTGGTTTCTTTGAAAATGCAAAAGGTGGTTTGTATTGAAAATACAAAAGGTGGTTTGTTTTGAAAATGCAAAAGGTGGTTTGCTTTGAAAATGCAAAAGTTGGTTTGCTTTGAAAATGCAAAAGGTGGTTTGCTTTGAAAATGCAAAAGCTGGTTTGTTTTGAAAATGCGAAAAAAAATTGCTTTGAAAATGCAAAATGTGGTTTCTTTGAAAATGCAAAAGGTGGTTTGTATTGAAAATACAAAAGGTGGTTTGTTTTGAAAATGCAAAAGGTGGTTTGCTTTGAAAATGCAAAGGGTGGTTTGCTTTGAAAATGCAAAAGGTGGTTTGCTTTGAAAATGCAAAAGGTGGTTTGCATTGAAAATGCAAAAGGTGGTTTGCTTTGAATAGGTGGTTTGCTTTGAAAATGCATAAGGTGGTTTGCTTTGAAAATGCAAAAGATGGTTTGCTTTGAAAATACATAAAGGTTTGCTTTGAAAATGCAAAAGGTGGTTTGTTTTGAAAATGCAGAAGGTGCTTTGTTTTGAAAATGCAAAAGGTGGTTTGCTTTGAAAATGCAAAAGGTAGTTTGCTTTGAAAATGCAAAAGGTGGTTTGCTTTGAAAATGCAAAAGGTGGTTTGCGTTGAAAATGCAAAAGGTGGTTTGCTTTGAAAGGGTGGTTTGCTTTGAAAATGCAAAATGTTGTTTGTTTTGAAAATGCAAAAGGTGGTTTGTTTTGAAAATGCAAAAGGTGGTTTGCTTTGAAAATGCAAAAGGTGGTTTGCTTTGAAAATGCAAACGGTGGTTTGCTTTGAAAATGCAAAAGGTGGTTTGTTTTGAAAATGCGGAAAATGTTTTGCTTTGGAAATGCAAAAGGTGGTTTGTTTTGAAAATGCAGAAGGTGGTTCGTTTTGAAAATGCAGAAGGTGGTTTGTTTTGAAAATGCTAAAGATGGTTTGCTTTGAAAATGCAAAAGGTGGTTTGCTTTGAAAATTTAAAAGGTGGTTTGCTTTGAAAATGCAAAAGGTGGTTTGCTTTGAAAAGGTGGTTTGCTTTGAAAATGCATAAGGTGGTTTGCTTTGAAAATGCAAAAGATGGTTTGCTTTGAAAATACATAAAGGTTTGCTTTGAAAATGCAAAAGGTGGTTTGTTTTGAAAATGCAGAGGGTGGTTTGTTTTGAAAATGCAAAAGGTGGTTTGCTTTGAAAATGCAAAACGTGGTTTGCTTTGAAAATGCAAAAGGTGGTTTGCTTTGAAAATGCAAAGGCAAGTGAGGTTGCTTTTAAAATGCAAAGGCAAGTGCGTTTGGTTTGAAAATGCAAAGGCAAGTGCGGTTGCTTTGAAAATGCAAAGGCAAGTGCGGTTGCTTTGAAAATGCATAGGCAAGTGATTCAAAATCAAATCTTGACCACTTCCTGTTTGCACTGTATATTGGTTTTAGAAAAATCACTTCCACTCACGGCTTCGATTTTTGGCCATATTACTCAGTCCCCCTCCAGCTGAAAAATATAAGACTTATAAATGTTTAAATAATGTTGAAATTCTCTCTCCTGTCAATCATGCCATGGAGGACACGCCCCATCCGGTGGGAGGGGGGGGGCTATAAACCCGGAAGTGTGGACTTGCCACAGTCGCTGCAAGATGGGGGAGGGAGAGTTCACGACTCTCAGTCTGAGCAGTGAATAAACTGATCACTGAACACATGTCCGCTAAACTGTGAGTGTGGTTTTATGTGCTTTTATGTGGTTTATTTGGAACTGTGTTTGGAAGGAATAAATGTTTTTACGTGCCATTTGAATGTGCCGCTAATTTAAAAGTGTGCCTTTTGACTGTGCCGCTAATTGAAAAGAGTGCCTTTTGACGGTGTCGCTAATTGAAAAGTGTGCCTCTTGACTGTGCCGCTAATTGAAAAGTGTGCCTTTTGACGGTGCCGCTGAGTGAAAACTGTGCCTTTTGACGGTGCCGCTAATTGACAACTGTGCCCTTTGACTGTGTCGCTAAGCTGTGCCTATATTTCAAAATGTGATTTGCTTTCTAAATGTGGCTTGCGTTTTAATGTGGCTTGCGTTTTAAATGTGGCTTGCTGTGCAACCGTTTTTGGAAGGAAAAACAGTGAATAAACGTTTTATTAGATCAGGACAGTGTTTAATGCAAACTTCCCGCATAATTGCCGCTCATTCCGTGACTTAGTGGAGAGATGGTGCTGAAAATGCAAAAGGTGGTTTGTTTTGAAAATGCAAAAGGTGGTTTGCTTTGAAAATGCAAAAGGTGGTTTGCTTTGAAAATGCAAAAGGTGGTTTGGTTTGAAAATGGAAAATGTGGTTTGCTTTGAAAAGGTGGTTTGCTTTGAAAATGCGTAAGGTGGTTTGCTTTGAAAATGCAAAAGATGGTTGGCTTTGAAAATACATAAAGGTTTGCTTTGAAAATGCAAAAGGTGGTTTGTTTTGAAAATGCAGAGGGTGGTTTGTTTTGAAAATGCAAAAGGTGGTTTGCTTTGAAAATGCAAAACGTGGTTTGCTTTGAAAATGTGAAAAATGTTTTGCTTTGGAAATGCAAAAGGTGGTTTGTTTTGAAAATGCAGAAGGTGGTTCGTTTTGAAAATGCAGAAGGTGGTTTGTTTTGAAAATGCTAAAGATGGTTTGCTTTGAAAATGCAAAAGGTGGTTTGCTTTGAAAATTTAAAAGGTGGTTTGCTTTGATAATGCAAAAGGTGGTTTGCTTTGAAAAGGTGGTTTGCTTTGAAAATGCATCAGGTGGTTTGCTTTGAAAATGCAAAAGATGGTTTGCTTTGAAAATACATAAAGGTTTGTTTTGAAAATGCAAAAGGTGGTTTGTTTTGAAAATGCAGAGGGTGGTTTGTTTTGAAAATGCAAAAGGTGGTTTGCTTTGAAAATGCAAAACGTGGTTTGCTTTGAAAATGCAAAAGGTGGTTTGCTTTGAAAATGCAAAGGCAAGTGAGGTTGCTTTTAAAATGCAAAGGCAAGTGCGTTTGGTTTGAAAATGCAAAGGCAAGTGCGGTTGCTTTGAAAATGGAAAGGCAAGTGCGGTTGCTTTGAAAATGCATAGGCAAGTGATTCAAAATCAAATCTTGACCACTTCCTGTTTGCACTGTATATTGGTTTTAGAAAAATCACTTCCACTCACGGCTTCGATTTTTGGCCATATTACTCAGTCCCCCTCCAGCTGTCAGGGCCATAGATGAAAAATATAAGACTTATAAATGTTTAAATAATGTTGAAATTCTCTCTCCTGTCAATCATGCCATGGAGGACACGCCCCATCCGGTGGGAGGGGGGACTATAAACCCGGAAGTGTGGACTTGCCACAGTCGCTGCAAGATGGGGGAGGGAGAGTTCACGACTCTCAGTCTGAGCAGTGAATAAACTGATCACTGAACACATGTCCCCTAAACTGTGAGTGTGGTTTTATGTGCTTTTATGTGGTTTATTTGGAACTGTGTTTGGAAGGAATAAATGTTTTTACGTGCCATTTGAATGTGCCGCTAATTTAAAAGTGTGCCTTTTGACTGTGCCGCTAATTGAAAAGAGTGCCTTTTGACGGTGTCGCTAATTGAAAAGTGTGCCTCTTGACTGCCGCTAATTGAAAAGTGTGCCTTTTGACGGTGCCGCTAATTGACAACTGTGCCCTTTGACTGTACCGCTAAGCTGTGCCTATATTTTAAAATGTGATTTGCTTTATAAATGTGGCTTGCGTTTTAATGTGGCTTGCGTTTTAAATGTGGCTTGCTGTGCAACCGTTTTTGGAAGGAAAAACAGTGAATAAACGTTTTATTAGATCAGGACTGTGTTTAATGCAAAATTCCCGCATAATTGCCGCTCATTCCGTGACTTAGTGGAGAGATGGTGCTGAAAATGCAAAAGGTGGTTTGTTTTGAAAATGCAAAAGGTGGTTTGCTTTGAAAATGCTATAAGTGGTTTGCTTTGAAAATGCAAAAGGTGCTTTGCTTTGAAATTGCAAAAGGTGGTTTGCTTTGAAAATGCAAAAGGTGGTTTGCTTTGAAAATACGAAAAAAATTGCTTTGAAAATGCAAAAGGTGGTTTGCTTTGAAAATGCAAAAGATAGTTTGTTTTGAAAATGCAAAAGGTGGTTTGATTTGAAAATGCAAAAGATGGTTTGTTTTGAAAATGCAAAAGGTGGTTTGATTTGAAAATGCAATAGGTGGTTTGCTTTGAAAATGCAAAAGGTGGTTTGCTTTGAAAAGGTGGTTTGCTTTGAAAATGCATAAGGTGGTTTGCTTTGGAAATGCAAAAGTTGGTTATCTTTGAAAATGCAAAAGGTTTGCTTTGAAAATGCAAAAGATGGTTTGCTTTGAAAATGCAAATGGTGGTTCGCTTTGAAAAGGTGGTTTGCTTTGAAAATGCATAAGGTGGTTTGCTTTGAAAATATAAAAGGTGGTTCGCTTTGAAATTGCAAAAAGTGGTTTGCTTTGAAAATGCAAAAGGTGGTTTGCTTTATAATGCAAAAGGTGGTTTGCTTTAAAAATGCAAAAGGTGGTTTGCTTTGAAAATACAAAATGTGCTTTGCTTTGAAAATGCAAAAGGTGATTTGTTTTGAAAATGCAAAAGGTGGTTTGCCATGAAAATGCAAAAGGTGGTTTGCTTAGAATAGGTGGTTTGCTTTGAAAATGCAAAAGGTGGTTTGCATTGAAAATGCATAACGTTGTTTGGTTTGAAATTGCAAAAAGTGGTTTGCTTTGAAAATGCAAAACGTGGTTTGCTTTGAAAATGCAAATGTTGGTTTTCATTGAAAATGTAAAAGGTGGTTTGCTTTGAAAATGCAAAAAGTGGTTTGCTTTGAAAATGCAAAAGGTGGTTTGCTTTGAAAATGCAAAAGGTGGTTTGCTGGTTTGCATTGAAAATGCAAAAGTTGGTTTACTTTGAAAATGCAAAAGGTGGTGGGCTTTGAAAATGCAAACGCTGATTTGCTTTGAAAATGCAAAAGGTCGTTTGCTTTGAAAGTGCAAAAGGTAGTTTGCTTTGAAAATGTTAAATGTGGTTTGCTTTGAAAATGCAAAAAAGTGGTTTGGTTTGAAAATGCAAAAGGTGGTTTGCTTTGAAAATGCTATAAGTGGTTTGCTTTGAAAATGCAAAAGGTGCTTTGCTTTGAAATTGCAAAAGGTGGTTTGCTTTGAAAATGCAAAAGGTGGTTTGCTTTGAAAATACGAAAAAAAATTGCTTTGAAAATGCAAAAGGTGGTTTGCTTTGAAAATGCAAAAGATAGTTTGTTTTGAAAATGCAAAAGGTGGTTTGATTTGAAAATGCAAAAGATGGTTTGTTTTGAAAATGCAAAAGGTGGTTTGATTTGAAAATGCAATAGGTGGTTTGCTTTGAAAATGCAAAAGGTGGTTTGCTTTGAAAAGGTGGTTTGCTTTGAAAATGCATAAGGTGGTTTGCTTTGGAAATGCAAAAGTTGGTTATCTTTGAAAATGCAAAAGGTTTGCTTTGAAAATGCAAAAGATGGTTTGCTTTGAAAATGCAAATGGTGGTTCGCTTTGAAAAGGTGGTTTGCTTTGAAAATGCATAAGGTGGTTTGCTTTGAAAATATAAAAGGTGGTTCGCTTTGAAATTGCAAAAAGTGGTTTGCTTTGAAAATGCAAAAGGTGGTTTGCTTTATAATGCAAAAGGTGGTTTGCTTTAAAAATGCAAAAGGTGGTTTGCTTTGAAAATACAAAATGTGCTTTGCTTTGAAAATGCAAAAGGTGATTTGTTTTGAAAATGCAAAAGGTGGTTTGCCATGAAAATGCAAAAGGTGGTTTGCTTAGAATAGGTGGTTTGCTTTGAAAATGCAAAAGGTGGTTTGCATTGAAAATGCATAACGTTGTTTGGTTTGAAATTGCAAAAAGTGGTTTGCTTTGAAAATGCAAAACGTGGTTTGCTTTGAAAATGCAAATGTTGGTTTTCATTGAAAATGTAAAAGGTGGTTTGCTTTGAAAATGCAAAAAGTGGTTTGCTTTGAAAATGCAAAAGGTGGTTTGCTGTTTGCATTGAAAATGCAAAAGGTGTTTTAGTTTGAAAATGCAAAATGTGGTTTGCTTTGAAAATGCAAAAGGTGATTTGCTTTGAAAATGCTAAATGTGGTTTGCTTTGAAAATGCAAAAAGTGGTTTGCTTTGAAAATGCAAAAGGTGGTTTGCTGGTTTGCATTGAAAATGCAAAAGGTGGTTTACTTTGAAAATGCAAAAGGTGATGGGCTTTGAAAATGCAAAAGGTGATTTGCTTTGAAAATGCAAAAGGTCGTTTGCTTTGAAAGTGCAAAAGGTAGTTTGCTTTGAAAATGTTAAAGGGGGTTTGCTTTGAAAATGCAAAAATGCGGTTTGCTTGTAAAATGCAAAAGGTGGTTTGCTTTGAAAATGCTAAAACTGGTTTGCTTTGAAAATGCTAAAAGTGGTTTGCTTTGAAAATGCAAAAGGTGGTTTGCTGGTTTGCATTGAAATTGCAAAAGGTGGTTTGCTTTGAAAATGCAAAAGCTGGGTTGTTTTGAAAATGCGAAAAAAAATTGCTTTGAAAATGCAAAATGTGGTTTCTTTGAAAATGCAAAAGGTGGTTTGTATTGAAAATACAAAAGGTGGTTTGTTTTGAAAATGCAAAAGGTGGTTTGCTTTGAAAATGCAAAAGTTGGTTTGCTTTGAAAATGCAAAAGGTGGTTTGCTTTGAAAATGCAAAAGCTGGTTTGTTTTGAAAATGCGAAAAAAAATTGCTTTGAAAATGCAAAATGTGGTTTCTTTGAAAATGCAAAAGGTGGTTTGTATTGAAAATACAAAAGGTGGTTTGTTTTGAAAATGCAAAAGGTGGTTTGCTTTGAAAATGCAAAGGGTGGTTTGCTTTGAAAATGCAAAAGGTGGTTTGCTTTGAAAATGCAAAAGGTGGTTTGCATTGAAAATGCAAAAGGTGGTTTGCTTTGAATAGGTGGTTTGCTTTGAAAATGCATAAGGTGGTTTGCTTTGAAAATGCAAAAGATGGTTTGCTTTGAAAATACATAAAGGTTTGCTTTGAAAATGCAAAAGGTGGTTTGTTTTGAAAATGCAGAAGGTGCTTTGTTTTGAAAATGCAAAAGGTGGTTTGCTTTGAAAATGCAAAAGGTAGTTTGCTTTGAAAATGCAAAAGGTGGTTTGCTTTGAAAATGCAAAAGGTGGTTTGCGTTGAAAATGCAAAAGGTGGTTTGCTTTGAAAGGGTGGTTTGCTTTGAAAATGCAAAATGTTGTTTGTTTTGAAAATGCAAAAGGTGGTTTGTTTTGAAAATGCAAAAGGTGGTTTGCTTTGAAAATGCAAAAGGTGGTTTGCTTTGAAAATGCAAACGGTGGTTTGCTTTGAAAATGCAAAAGGTGGTTTGTTTTGAAAATGCGGAAAATGTTTTGCTTTGGAAATGCAAAAGGTGGTTTGTTTTGAAAATGCAGAAGGTGGTTCGTTTTGAAAATGCAGAAGGTGGTTTGTTTTGAAAATGCTAAAGATGGTTTGCTTTGAAAATGCAAAAGGTGGTTTGCTTTGAAAATTTAAAAGGTGGTTTGCTTTGAAAATGCAAAAGGTGGTTTGCTTTGAAAAGGTGGTTTGCTTTGAAAATGCATAAGGTGGTTTGCTTTGAAAATGCAAAAGATGGTTTGCTTTGAAAATACATAAAGGTTTGCTTTGAAAATGCAAAAGGTGGTTTGTTTTGAAAATGCAGAGGGTGGTTTGTTTTGAAAATGCAAAAGGTGGTTTGCTTTGAAAATGCAAAACGTGGTTTGCTTTGAAAATGCAAAAGGTGGTTTGCTTTGAAAATGCAAAGGCAAGTGAGGTTGCTTTTAAAATGCAAAGGCAAGTGCGTTTGGTTTGAAAATGCAAAGGCAAGTGCGGTTGCTTTGAAAATGCAAAGGCAAGTGCGGTTGCTTTGAAAATGCATAGGCAAGTGATTCAAAATCAAATCTTGACCACTTCCTGTTTGCACTGTATATTGGTTTTAGAAAAATCACTTCCACTCACGGCTTCGATTTTTGGCCATATTACTCAGTCCCCCTCCAGCTGAAAAATATAAGACTTATAAATGTTTAAATAATGTTGAAATTCTCTCTCCTGTCAATCATGCCATGGAGGACACGCCCCATCCGGTGGGAGGGGGGGGGCTATAAACCCGGAAGTGTGGACTTGCCACAGTCGCTGCAAGATGGGGGAGGGAGAGTTCACGACTCTCAGTCTGAGCAGTGAATAAACTGATCACTGAACACATGTCCGCTAAACTGTGAGTGTGGTTTTATGTGCTTTTATGTGGTTTATTTGGAACTGTGTTTGGAAGGAATAAATGTTTTTACGTGCCATTTGAATGTGCCGCTAATTTAAAAGTGTGCCTTTTGACTGTGCCGCTAATTGAAAAGAGTGCCTTTTGACGGTGTCGCTAATTGAAAAGTGTGCCTCTTGACTGTGCCGCTAATTGAAAAGTGTGCCTTTTGACGGTGCCGCTGAGTGAAAACTGTGCCTTTTGACGGTGCCGCTAATTGACAACTGTGCCCTTTGACTGTGTCGCTAAGCTGTGCCTATATTTCAAAATGTGATTTGCTTTCTAAATGTGGCTTGCGTTTTAATGTGGCTTGCGTTTTAAATGTGGCTTGCTGTGCAACCGTTTTTGGAAGGAAAAACAGTGAATAAACGTTTTATTAGATCAGGACAGTGTTTAATGCAAACTTCCCGCATAATTGCCGCTCATTCCGTGACTTAGTGGAGAGATGGTGCTGAAAATGCAAAAGGTGGTTTGTTTTGAAAATGCAAAAGGTGGTTTGCTTTGAAAATGCAAAAGGTGGTTTGCTTTGAAAATGCAAAAGGTGGTTTGGTTTGAAAATGGAAAATGTGGTTTGCTTTGAAAAGGTGGTTTGCTTTGAAAATGCGTAAGGTGGTTTGCTTTGAAAATGCAAAAGATGGTTGGCTTTGAAAATACATAAAGGTTTGCTTTGAAAATGCAAAAGGTGGTTTGTTTTGAAAATGCAGAGGGTGGTTTGTTTTGAAAATGCAAAAGGTGGTTTGCTTTGAAAATGCAAAACGTGGTTTGCTTTGAAAATGTGAAAAATGTTTTGCTTTGGAAATGCAAAAGGTGGTTTGTTTTGAAAATGCAGAAGGTGGTTCGTTTTGAAAATGCAGAAGGTGGTTTGTTTTGAAAATGCTAAAGATGGTTTGCTTTGAAAATGCAAAAGGTGGTTTGCTTTGAAAATTTAAAAGGTGGTTTGCTTTGATAATGCAAAAGGTGGTTTGCTTTGAAAAGGTGGTTTGCTTTGAAAATGCATCAGGTGGTTTGCTTTGAAAATGCAAAAGATGGTTTGCTTTGAAAATACATAAAGGTTTGTTTTGAAAATGCAAAAGGTGGTTTGTTTTGAAAATGCAGAGGGTGGTTTGTTTTGAAAATGCAAAAGGTGGTTTGCTTTGAAAATGCAAAACGTGGTTTGCTTTGAAAATGCAAAAGGTGGTTTGCTTTGAAAATGCAAAGGCAAGTGAGGTTGCTTTTAAAATGCAAAGGCAAGTGCGTTTGGTTTGAAAATGCAAAGGCAAGTGCGGTTGCTTTGAAAATGGAAAGGCAAGTGCGGTTGCTTTGAAAATGCATAGGCAAGTGATTCAAAATCAAATCTTGACCACTTCCTGTTTGCACTGTATATTGGTTTTAGAAAAATCACTTCCACTCACGGCTTCGATTTTTGGCCATATTACTCAGTCCCCCTCCAGCTGTCAGGGCCATAGATGAAAAATATAAGACTTATAAATGTTTAAATAATGTTGAAATTCTCTCTCCTGTCAATCATGCCATGGAGGACACGCCCCATCCGGTGGGAGGGGGGACTATAAACCCGGAAGTGTGGACTTGCCACAGTCGCTGCAAGATGGGGGAGGGAGAGTTCACGACTCTCAGTCTGAGCAGTGAATAAACTGATCACTGAACACATGTCCCCTAAACTGTGAGTGTGGTTTTATGTGCTTTTATGTGGTTTATTTGGAACTGTGTTTGGAAGGAATAAATGTTTTTACGTGCCATTTGAATGTGCCGCTAATTTAAAAGTGTGCCTTTTGACTGTGCCGCTAATTGAAAAGAGTGCCTTTTGACGGTGTCGCTAATTGAAAAGTGTGCCTCTTGACTGCCGCTAATTGAAAAGTGTGCCTTTTGACGGTGCCGCTAATTGACAACTGTGCCCTTTGACTGTACCGCTAAGCTGTGCCTATATTTTAAAATGTGATTTGCTTTATAAATGTGGCTTGCGTTTTAATGTGGCTTGCGTTTTAAATGTGGCTTGCTGTGCAACCGTTTTTGGAAGGAAAAACAGTGAATAAACGTTTTATTAGATCAGGACTGTGTTTAATGCAAAATTCCCGCATAATTGCCGCTCATTCCGTGACTTAGTGGAGAGATGGTGCTGAAAATGCAAAAGGTGGTTTGTTTTGAAAATGCAAAAGGTGGTTTGCTTTGAAAATGCAAAAGGTGGTTTGCTTTGAAAAAGCAAAAGGTGGTTTGGTTTGAAAATGCAAAATGTGGTTTGCTTTGAAAAGGTGGTTTGCTTTGAAAATGCGTAAGGTGGTTTGCTTTGAAAATGCAAAAGATGGTTGGCTTTGAAAATGCAAAAAGGTTTGCTTTGAAAATGCAAATGATGGTTTGCTTTGAAAATGCAAATGGTGGTTCGCTTTGAAAAGGTGGTTTGCTTTGAAAATGCATAAGGTGGTTTGCTTTGAAAATATAAAAGGCGGTTCGCTTTGAAATTGCAAAAAGTGGTTTGCTTTGAAAATGCAAAAGGTGGTTTGCTTTAAAAATGCAAAAGGTGGTTTGCTTTGAAAATGCAAAAGGTGGTTTGCTTTGAAAATACAAAATGTGCTTTGCTTTGAAAATGCAAAAGGTGATTTGCTTTGAAAATGCAAAAGGTGGTTTGCCATGAAAATGCAAAAGGTGGTTTGCTTAGAATAGGTGGTTTGCTTTGAAAATGCATAAGGTGGTTTGCATTGAAAAAGCATAACGTTGTTTGCTTTGAAATTGCACAAAGTGGTTTGCTTTGAAAATGCAAAACGTGGTTTGCATTGAAATGCAAAAGGTGGTTTGCTTTGAAAATTCAAACGTGGTTTGCTTTGAAAATGGAAAAGGTGGTTTGCTTTGAAAATGCAAAAGGTGGTTTGCTGTTTGCATTGAAAATGCAAAAGGTGTTTTAGTTTGAACATGCAAAAGGTGGTTTGCTTTGAAAATGCAAAAGGTGATTTGCTTTGAAAATGCTAAATGTGGTTTGCTTTGAAAATGCAAAAAGTGGTTTGTTTTGAAAATGCAAAAGGTGGTTTGCTGGTTTGCATTGAAAATGCAAAAGGTGGTTTACTTTGAAAATGCAAAAGGTGGTGGTCTTTGAAAATGCAAAAGGTGATTTGCTTTGAAAATGCAAAAGGTCGTTTGCTTTGAAAGTGCAAAAGGTAGTTTGCTTTGAAAATGTTGAAGGGGGTTTGCTTTGAAAATGCAAAAATGTGGTTTGCTTGGAAAATGCAAAAGGTGGTTTGCTTTGAAAATGCTAAAACTGGTTTGCTTTGAAAATGCAAAAGGTGCTTTGCTTTTAAATTACAAAAGGTGGTTTGCTTTGAAAATGCAAAAGCTGGTTTGTTTTGAAAATGCGAAAAAAAATTGCTTTGAAAATGCAAAATGTGGTTTCTTTGAAAATGCCAAAGGTGGTTTGTATTGAAAATACAAAAGGTGGTTTGTTTTGAAAATGCAAAAGGTGGTTTGCTTTGAAAATGCAAAAGGTGGTTTGCTTTGAAAATGCAAAAGGTGGTTTGCTTTGAATAGGTGGTTTGCTTTGAAAATGCATAAGGTGGTTTGCTTTGAAAATGCAAAAGATGGTTTGCTTTGAAAATACATAAAGGTTTGCTTTGAAAAAACAAAAGGTGGTTTGTTTTGAAAATGCAGAAGGTGGTTTGTTTTGAAAATGCAAAAGGTGGTTTGCTTTGAAAATGCAAAAGGTGGTTTGCTTTGAAAATGCAAAAGGTGGTTTGCTTTGAAAATGCAAAAGGTGGTTTGCTTTGAAAATGCAAAAGGTGGTTTGCTTTGAAAAGGTGGTTTGCTTTGAAAATGCAAAAGGTTGTTTGTTTTGAAAATGCAAAAGGTGGTTTGTTTTGAAAATGCAAAAGGTGGTTTGCTTTGAAAATGCAAAAGGTGGTTTGCTTTGAAAATGCAAAAGGTGATTTGCTTTGAAAATGCAAAAGGTGGTTTGCCATGAAAATGCAAAAGGTGGTTTGCTTAGAATAGGTGGTTTGCTTTGAAAATGCATAAGGTGGTTTGCATTGAAAAAGCATAACGTTGTTTGCTTTAAAATTGCACAAAGTGGTTTGCTTTGAAAATGCAAAACGTGGTTTGCATTGAAATGCAAAAGGTGGTTTGCTTAGAAAATTCAAACGTGGTTTGCTTTGAAAATGGAAAAGGTGGTTTGCTTTGAAAATGCAAAAGGTGGTTTGCTGTTTGCATTGAAAATGCAAAAGGTGTATTAGTTTGAAAATGCAAAAGGTGGTTTGCTTTGAAAATGCAAAAGGTGATTTGCTTTGAAAATGCTAAATGTGGTTTGCTTTGAAAATGCAAAAGGTGGTTTGCTGGTTTGCATTGAAAATGCAAAAGGTGGTTTACTTTGAAAATGCAAAAGGTGGTGGTCTTTGAAAATGCAAAAGGTGATTTGCTTTGAAAATGCAAAAGGTGGTTTGCTTTGAAAATGCAAAAGGTGGTTTGCTTTGAAAATGCGAAAAATGTTTTGCTTTGGAAATTCAAAAGGTGGTTTGTTTTGAAAATGCAGAAGGTGGTTTGTTTTGAAAATGCAGAAGGTGGTTTGTTTTGAAAATGCAAAAGATGGTTTGCTTTGAAAATGCAAAAGGTGGTTTGCTTTGAAAATTTAAAAGGTGGTTTGCTTTGAAAATACAAAAGGTGGTTTGGTTTGAAAATGCAAAATGTGGTTTGCTTTGAAAAGGTGGTTTGCTTTGAAAATGCGTAAGGTGGTTTGCTTTGAAAATGCAAAAGATGGTTGGCTTTGAAAATGCAAAAAGGTTTGCTTTGAAAATGCAAAAGATGGTTTGCTTTGAAAATGCAAATGGTGGTTCGCTTTGAAAAGGTGGTTTGCTTTGAAAATGCATAAGGTGGTTTGCTTTGAAAATATAAAAGGTGGTTCGCTTTGAAATTGCAAAAAGTGGTTTGCTTTGAAAATGCAAAAGGTGGTTTGCTTTGAAAATGCAAAAGGTGGTTTGCTTTGAAAATGCAAAAGGTGGTTTGCTTTGAAAATACAAAATGTGCTTTGCTTTGAAAATGCAAAAGGTGATTTGCTTTGAAAATGCAAAAGGTGGTTTGCCATGAAAATGCAAAAGGTGGTTTGCTTAGAATAGGTGGTTTGCTTTGAAAATGCATAAGGTGGTTTGCATTGAAAAAGCATAACGTTGTTTGCTTTGAAATTGCACAAAGTGGTTTGCTTTGGAAATGCAAAACGTGGTTTGCATTGAACTGCAAAAGGTGGTTTGCTTTGAAAATTCAAACGTGGTTTGCTTTGAAAATGCAAAAGGTGGTTTGCTTTGAAAATGCAAAAGGTGGTTTGCTGTTTGCATTGAAAATGCAAAAGGTGTTTTAGTTTGAAAATGCAAAAGGTGGTTTGCTTCGAAAATGCAAAAGGTGATTCGCTTTGAAAATGCTAAATGTGGTTTGCTTTGAAAATGCAAAAAGTGGTTTGTTTTGAAAATGCAAAAGGTGGTTTGCTGGTTTGCATTGAAAATGCAAAAGGTGGTTTACTTTGAAAATGCAAAAGGTGGTGGTCTTTGAAAATGCAAAAGGTGATTTGCTTTGAAAATGCAAAAGGTCGTTTGCTTTGAAAGTGCAAAAGGTAGTTTGCTTTGAAAATGTTAAAGGGGGTTTGCTTTGAAAATGCAAAAATGTGGTTTGCTTGGAAAATGCAAAAGGTGGTTTGCTTTGAAAATGCTAAAACTGGTTTGCTTTGAAAATGCAAAGGTGCTTTGCTTTTAAATTACAAAAGGTGGATTGCTTTGAAAATGCAAAAGCTGGTTTGTTTTGAAAATGCGAGAAAAAAAATTGCTTTGAAAATGCAAAATGTGGTTTCTTTGAAAATGCAAAAGGTGGTTTGTTTTGAAAATGCAAAAGGTGGTTTGCTTTGAAAATGCAAAAGGTGGTTTGCTTTGAAAATGCAAAAGGTGGTTTGCTTTGAAAATGCAAAAGGTGGTTTGCTTTCAATAGGTGGTTTGCTTTGAAAATGCATAAGGTGGGTTGCTTTGAAAATGCAAAAGATGGTTTGCTTTGAAAATACATAAAGGTTTGCTTTGAAAATGCAAAAGGTGGTTTGTTTTGAAAATGCAGGTGGTTTGTTTTGAAAATGCAAAAGCTGGTTTGCTTTGAAAATGCAAAAGGTGGTTTGCTTTGAAAATGCAAAAGGTGGTTTGCTTTGAAAAGGTGGTTTGCTTTGAAAATGCAAAAGGTTGTTTGTTTTGAAAATGCAAAAGGTGGTTTGTTTTGAAAATGCCAAAGGTGGTTTGCTTTGAAAATGCAAAAGGTGGTTTGCTTTGAAAATGCAAAAGGTGGTTTGCTTTGAGAATGCGAAAAATGTTTTGCTTTGGAAATTCAAAAGGTGGTTTGTTTTGAAAATGCAGAAGGTGGTTTGTTTTGAAAATGCAGAAGGTGGTTTGTTTTGAAAATGCAAAAGATGGTTTGCTTTGAAAATGCAAAAGGTGGTTTGCTTTGAAAATTTAAAAGGTGGTTTGCTTTGAAAATGCAAAAGGTGGTTTGCTTTGAAAAGGTGGTTTGTTTTGAAAATGCAAAAGATGGTTTGCGTTGAAAATGCAAAAGATGGTTTGCTTTGAAAATGCAAAAGATGGTTTGCTTTGAAAATACATAAAGGTTTGCTTTGAAAATGCAAAAGGTGGTTTGTTTTGAAAATGCAGAGGGTGGTTTGTTTTGAAAATGCAAAAGGTGGTTTGCTTTGAAACTGCAAAACGTGGTTTGCTTTGAAAATGCAAAAGGTGGTTTGCTTTGAAAATGCAAAGGCAAGTGAGGTTGCTTTTAAAATGCAAAGGCAAGTGCGGTTGCTTTGAAAATGCAAAGGCAAGTGCGGTTGCTTTGAAAATGCATAGGCAAGTGATTCAAAGTCAAATCTTGACCACTTCCTGTTTGCACTGTATATTGGTTTTAGAAAAATCACTTCCACTCACGGCTTCGATTTTTGGCCATATTACTCAGTCCCCCTCCAGCTGTCAGGGCCATAGATGAAAAATATAAGACTTATTAATGTTTAAATAATGTTGAAATTCTCTCTCCTGTCAATCATGCCATGGAGGACACGCCCCATCCGGTGGGAGGGGGAGGGACTATAAACCCGGAAGTGTGGAATTGCCGCAGTCGCTGCAAGATGGGGGAGGGAGAGTTCACGACTCTCAGTCTGAGCAGTGAATAAACTGATCACTGAACACATGTCCACTAAACTGTGAGTGTGGTTTTATGTGCTTTTATGTGGTTTATTTGGAACTGTGTTTGGAAGGAATAAATGTTTTTACGTGCCTTTTGACTCTGCCTCTAATTTAAAAGTGTGCCTTTTGACTGTGCCGCTAATTGAAGAGTGCCTTTTGACGGTGTCGCTAATTGAAAAGTGTGCCTCTTGACTGTGCCGCTAATTGAAAAGTGTGCCTTTTGACGGTGCCGCTAATTGACAACTGTGCCCTTTGACTGTGCCGCTAAGCTGTGCCTATATTTTAAAATGTGATTTGCTTTATAAATGTGGCTTGCGTTTTAATGTGGCTTGCGTTTTAAATGTGGCTTGCTGTGCAACCGTTTTTGGAAGGAAAAACAGTGAATGAACGTTTTATTAGATCAGGACTGTGTTTAATGCAATATTGCCGCTCATTCCGTGACTTAGTGGAGAGATGGTGCTGATTCCGGTGAGTTCAGAGGTGGCGCTCAGTGCGGAAGGGTCAAGTGGAGACACCGCCCTGAACCGTTAGTAACAGGATTCAGTATGGTTACCACATTCTGAAGTTACTTGGCATTTTATTATTGGTGCTGTGCGTGAGTGTGTGTCTGTGTTTGTGTGTCTTTATTTGTGTGAGTGTGTGTGTGTGTCTCTCTGTGTTTGTTTGTGTGTGTGTGTGTGTGTTTTTGTGTGTGTGTGTTCCTGTGTGTGTGTGTGTGTGTGTGTGTGTGTGTCTTTGTGTTTGTGTGTGTGTGTGTGTGTGTGTGTCTTTGTGTGTGTGTGTGTGTGTGTGTGTGTGTGTGTGTGTGTGTGTGTGTGTGTGTGTGTTTTTGTGTGTGTGTGTTCCTGTGTGTGTCCCTGTGTGTGTGTCCCTGTGTGTGTGTCCCTGTGTGTGTGTGTGTGTGTGTGTGTGTGTCTCTGGGTGTGTGTTTCTGTGTGTTGGTCTCTGTGTGTGTGCTCTGTGTGTGTGTTTGTGTATGTGTGTGTCTCTGTGTGTGTGTCTCTGTTGGAGTGCTTGGAGTGCTGTGAGGTTGGACTTACTGCCTCCACTCTGGTTGGAGTGCTGTGAGGTTGCACTTACTGCCTGCACTCTGCTTGGAGTGCTGTGAGGTTGGACTTACTGCCTGCACTCTGCTTGGAGTGCTGTGAGGTTGGACTTGCTGCCTGCACTCTGCTTGGAGTGCTGTGAGGTTGGACTTACTGCCTGCACTGTGCTTGGAGTGCTGTGAGGTTGGACTTACTGCCTGCACTCTGCTTGGAGTGTGGTTGGACTTGCTGCCTGCACTGTGCTTGGAGTGCTGTGAGGTTGGACTTGCTGCCTGCACTGTGCTTGGAGTGCTGTGAGGTTGGACTTACTGCCTGCACTGTGCTTGGAGTGCTGTGAGGTTGTTCTTACTGCCTGCTCTCTGCTTAGTGTGCTGTGAGGTTGGACTTGCTGCCTGCACTGTGCTTGGAGTGCTGTGAGGTTGGACTTGCTGCCCCCACTGTGCTTGGAGTGCTGTGAGGTTGGACTTACTGCCTCCACTGTGCTTGGAGTGCTGTGAGGTTGGACTTGCTGCCTGCACTGTGCTTGGAGTGCTGTGAGGTTGGACTTGCTGCCTGCACTGTGCTTGGAGTGCTGTGAGGTTGGACTTACTGCCTGCACTGTGCTTGGAGTGCTGTGAGGTTGTTCTTACTGCCTGCTCTCTGCTTAGTGTGCTGTGAGGTTGGACTTGCTGCCTGCACTGTGCTTGGAGTGCTGTGAGGTTGGACTTGCTGCCCCCACTGTGCTTGGAGTGCTGTGAGGTTGGACTTACTGCCTCCACTGTGCTTGGAGTGCTGTGAGGTTGGACTTGCTGCCTGCACTGTGCTTGGAGTGCTGTGAGGTTGGACTTGCTGCCTGCACTGTGCTTGGAGTGCTGTGAGGTTGGACTTGCTGCCTGCACTGTGCTTGGAGTGCTGTGAGGTTGGACTTGCATTGTTTTAAGACTCGTTCATATTTTAAACTTTAATAAATCCTTTTTCACCTTGCCATGTCTGCGTGTTCCTCATCACAATGGGTACGTAATGGGCAGGAATGGCTGCGCTGTCAGAGAGCCACTAAGAGTGCCTGGGGGGGAGGTTGAGGAGAGATGGACTGAATGCGTGGGGGGGAGGGGAAATGCAAAGAGCAGAGTTGGGGGGTGAAGGAAGGAGGGGTAACTGAGTGAACTGGCACCACACCAGCTGTAATTGACTGAAGTGCCAGCCCATCAGTCATGACTTAGTGAACTGCATGTCCAAGAATCCATTCAGTCCACAATGTCCATACTAGCCCTCTGGAAACCAGTCCCTTCAGCCCACAACACCCATACTAGCGCAACAGCGATCAACGCAAGGATAGACGTTCCTCCTTCATTGCTGTGATCTGTAAAAAGAGATGAAAATGTCTAAAATTGATTGTCCACCCTCTCCTCCTTCTCTCTCACAGACTCTGTCACCTGTTTTCAGTAGAATTTCTGGCAGTTTCTGAGCTGCCAGCCCACCAGGCCTGAGTTTCTGAGCTGCCAGCCCACCAGGCCTGAGTTTCTGAGCTGCCAGCCCACCAGGCCTGAGTTTCTGAGCTGCCAGCCCACCAGGCCTGAGTTTCTGAGCTGCCAGCCCAAGAATCCATTCGGCACACAAAACCGATGTTAGTGCTCCAGTAACCCCCCCCCCCCACTGGCCAGCAATATTGGAATTGGTGGAGAGGTGGAAAATTGCTTTGTGGGACCAGCCCTCCTGTGTGAAGCTGGGATCCAACGGGTCTCACTTAGTCTAGTGTAGTTATACAAGAAGAAGTTTGGATGAATATCTTACTGTTGTTGCTACTACACTAAAGAAACTATTAATCAAGAGACTGTGTTTGGAAGATTTCCCTTTCGACGGCATTGAATGTCTCGGGGAGAGCTCGTGAATGCGTTTCGATTAACTCCTGAACCCGTGTCTTCAATCAGAGTGACTAAAGGAAAGAATCCTCGAAACGATATGAAAATCTGTCACTATAAGTACTGCCCCAGATTACTACCCCACAGTGTGTCACGCTATCAGTAATACTCCACAGTGTGTCCCTCCATCAGTACCACCGCAGTGTGTCCCCCCATCAGTACCACCACCACAGTGTGTCCCCTCCATCAGTACCACCACAGTGTATCCCCCCATCAGTACCACCACAGTGTGCCCCTCCATCAGTACCACCACCACCACAGTATGTCCCCTCCATCAGTACCACCACCACAGTGTGTCCCCTCCATCAGTACCACCACAGTGTGTCCCCTCCATCAGTACCACCACAGTGTGTCCCTCCATCAGTACCACCACCACAGTGTGTCCCTCCATCAGTACCACCACAGTGTGTCCCTCCATCAGTACCACCACAGTGTGTCCCCTCCGTCAGTACCACCACAGTGTGTCCCTCCATCAGTACCACCACCACAATGTGCCCCTCCATCAGTACCACCACAGTGTGTCCCTCCATCAGTACCACCACCACAGTGTGTCCCCTCCATCAGTACCACCACCACAGTGTGTCCCCTCCATCAGTACCACCACAGTGTGTCCCTCCATCAGTACCACCACAGTGTGTCCCCCCATCAGTACCACCACAGTTTGTCACTGCGTCAGATCTGCCCCATTGTTATCCCTCCATCAGTACTATCCCACTGTGTGTCACTCCATCAGTGGACGGAGATAGGGCAGCCCAGAGAGGGGGAATAGAGAGCGTATGAAATAGAGTAACAGTTCAGAGAGAGTGACAGCAGTGAGGATGGAGGGATAGAGAAAGAGAGGAGGGAGAGGTGCTGCATCATTCGCCGTTTTATTTAGGTTTAGGACAATTCTGAGGCGGCAATGTTTCTGTTCTCTGAGTGTCGTGAGTCTTTGGGTTGTTCCCCCTCAGAGGTGATGAAGGAAGGCAGAGAATGTTATTGTCCCATGGTATAGTCAGATCTATTCCAGGCAAGCAGGGAGTGAATGGTTCCCGGGGTCAGTCAGCGGGAGTGTGGGGTTGAGGTCACAGTCAGTCAAGCCGCGATCATATTGAGTGGTGAAGCAGAGTGGAGGGATGGGGGGGGCATTTTAGTCCGAGGTGATGTGTTGAACTAATTCCTCAACCTGTGGACAAAGGTCGCCCAGTCCAGTCCACCTTCAAACTGGGCACCAGAAGCCCTGAGAGGGTCCCTGGAATTTGGCATTGCCTTGCTGAGTGAAACGGATTAAAGGAAATCAGACAACCAACATGAGGTGGAGAGTTGGATCTGATGGAGTTTGAAACAATATCCCCTTTGCTGGAACAATGCCGCCGCTCCCAATTTCCATCCCTCAGTATCTATCGCCACAATTCCCAGTCTTTGGAGTTTCTCAATCAATTCCCTGAATAAATCACAACCTGTCTCAGCAGGGATTTCACTCGGCTGATGTCATCTGTTTGTGAATCATTTCAAAATCTCTATTTTTAAACTCTGTTGAAACTTCACTGTCCCGGTGGAGACGGAAAATGGTATAAAATCCCCAGGAATGTTCTGTCCCAGCATTTCATTCCGAGACATTACCGGTAGCTCACGGGGACACGTCGCTGGGCACAGAAAATGGGGCAGCATATTTATGAATATTACGCCGTGGAGAGAATCGTGTACGTGATCATTGCTGCCATTGGTGTCCCTGGTAAGTGAGCAGAACAATTCAAGTTTTATAATTCCATCCGTGTGTTAACTGGTGTTGACCTGATTCTCATCATGTTACAAGTTCCCAACTGATGATCGTTGTACAGGAATATGTGAAGAATATCAATCCTCTCAGTGAAATATTTGTGAATTAATGCTGTGATATTTCTTATTTTCAGACAGCTGAAACTAAGCCCCTTTTTCTCTCACTGCTGCCGGCCGGGAGCCACTAGAATGTTGTTCTTGCCTTCAGTGTTGTCCCAGTGGTCGGGACAGGCAGGCAGGCAGGCAGCTCTCCGGGACGGTGTGACTGGGAGAGAGGGGTTCACGTTGTGAAGTTCACTGTGACTGAGTTATTGATCAGAGTGCACACCCGCTCCTGTGGACACTGTGTCTCACTGTGGAGTCTGTCTGTCACAGTCGGATTCCACCCACAGCATTTTGGTCAATAATTGGATCGATCTCCTGAACCAGTGGCCGCGGATCTACCGGCGTGTGTGTGTGTGTGTTGTTACTTCACCTGCACCATCTTGAGTCTGCTGAGATTAGCCGCTGTATGTCTAAACTAACCCGACTAACTACCCCCCCCCCCCTGTCTCTGTGCTTTGGTACATATATCCCACACCATCCATACATGGGGATAATAGTTTGCATTACTGGCACCGTCTGGATTTCGTGTGTGGGAATGAACTGCAGATGCTGGTTTAAATCGTAGATAGACACAAAGTGCTGGAGTAACTCAGCGGGACGGGCAGCTTCTCTGGAGAGAAGGAAGGGGTGACGTTTCGGATCAAGACCCTTCTTCAGTCCCATTCCTTCTCTCCAGAGATGCTGCCTGTCCCGCTGAGTTACTCCGCTTTCTGCGTCGACCGTCTGGACCAGAAGGGGTGGACTCTCATTTGCAACAATTGGCCTCTGCTTCAGGAGGGAAGTGTGAAGGGCACCTTGTGTGGGGAGGGAGAGAAAGAGGAATATCAGGGATGATTGGATATGGCGGCCATTGTAGTGCGTTCTTCCCCCAGCTTTACCTTTACCTTCAGAAAGGAGATGAGGAGGAATTTCTTTAGACAGAGGGTGGTGAATCTGTGCAATTCATTGCGGCAGACGGGGGTGGAGGCCAAGTCAATGGATAGTTTTAAGGCGGAGAGTGATAGATTCTTGATTAGTGCGGGTGTCGGGGGGTTACGGGGAGAAGGCAAGAGAATGGGGTTGAGAGGGAAAGATAGATCGGCCATGATTGAATGGCGGAGTAGACATGATGGGCCGAATGCCCTAATTCTGCTCCTATCAGCTGCACTCTTGTGTAAAGTGTTTAAGAATGAACTGCAGATGCTGGAAAATCGAAAGTAGACAAAAGTGCTGGAGAAACTCAGCGGGTGAGACAGGATCTATGGAGCGAAGGAAATAGGTAACTATTTCCAGTCTGAAGAAGGGTTTCGGCCCGAAACGTTACCTGTTTCCTTCGTTCCATAGATGCTGCCTCACCCGCTGAGATTCTCCAGCACTTTTGTCTACTCTTGTGTAAAGTCCTTACTGAGTAATTTCCCTTATCTGTGCTGAATGCTAACCTGGTTCTGGAAGGGCAGAGTTTGGGGATAATGCAATAGATGAAGTAGTTTGCATCAAGAAGCCATTGGGATAACCTCAGTGGAAGCTTGAGAGTGATGAGTGGTGAGTGTGGAATTCTCTGACTCAGAGGGCGGTGGAGGCAGGTTCTCTGGATGCTTTCAAAAGAGAGCTAGATAGGGCTCTTAAAAATAGCGGAGTCAGGGGATATGGGGAGAAGGCAGGAACGGGGTACTGATTGGGGATGATCAGCCATGATCACATTGAATGGCGGTGCAGGAGGAGGCCAATCGGCCCTTCGAGCCAGCACCGCCATTCAATGTGATCATGGCTGATCATCCCCAATCAGTACCCCGTTCCTGCCTTCTCCCCATATCCCCTGACTCCGCTATCTTTAAGAGACTTATCTAGCTCTCTCTTGAAAGCATCCAGAGAACCGGCCTCCACCGCCCTCTGAGGCAGAGAATTCCACAGACTCACCACTCTCGTCTCCGTTCTAAATGGCTTACCCCTTATTCTTAAACTGTGTGGCCCCTGGTTCTGGACTCCCCCAACATCGGGAACATATGTTTTCTATTTCTTTAAGATCTTTGTTAGTAAAATCACTCTCTCACATGTCTATACCGACATCGCCAAGAACCTTACGAATATCGTCAGTTACTTTGTTGAAAACCTGCAAGTTATTTGCGAATGTTTCGCAACGTTACTCAGGGGGAAGTGGTAGCTTGTGGGAAGTTTGCAAAATTGGGAGCAATAAATAGATTCTGGAGAAGACTGAACCAGCGGGCAGCGGCACGAACGAATAAACGACCGACGGTGGCACCCTCGGTTTCACCCCGGTGGTGGAATTTTTCTTGTAATTTATACAATGTTAACACGTTAATAATAACATTAATGTTATTTTATTTTATTTATTGTCATTTTCTTCAATGAAGAGACAACAAAACTCTTTTTCCCTTAGTCATACAAAAAATAAAATTAAAAAAAACAGTGGTCCACGACATAGACATCCCCACAGCGGCACCAAAGTTCCCCACTGTGAGGGAAGGAACCAAAGTCCAGTCAACCCCCTCGCCGATCTTCCCCAATGTTCACTCGTGGTCGGGGCCTCCCGAGCCCCCCCGCAGTCGCCGCTACGGGAGGCCCGATGTTCAGGCCCTCTCGCCGGGAACCTCTCGCCATCCACCTTCCACCGGAGTCCGCGGCTCCCGATGTCCACAGGCGGAGATTGGCGCTGGCGACCCCCAGCAAAGTGTCCCAGGACTCCGCGACGTTAAAGTCAGCGCCGCCCGCGTTGGGAGCTCCGCGATGTTGGAGCAGCGGGCCCAGCACTCCGGAGCTCCAAGCGGCGATCCCAGGTGTAGGGCTTGCCCGCTCCGCGATGTATCCAGCGCTGCTCCGTCGCTGCTGAAGCTCTGGTCCGGTCACCGGCAGGAAAGGCCGCACCAATCCAGTTGGTAGGCCGCGAGGGGAGGGGGGGGGGGCGAGGACGGGACTCGGAGAATAGCCGCATCCGCATAATAACATTAATATTAACGTGTTTACATAGAAAACGTCATTGTATTCACAGTACAACTAGAGAAAATAGCACGACCTTTTAGCAAAACGGCAAAAAATGCTGATTTAGGCACTCGATCATGAAACATGGAAACATAGAAAATAGGTGCAGGAATAGGCCATTCAGCCCTTCGAGCCTGCACCGCCATTCAATATGATCATGGCTGATCATCCAACTCAGTATCCTGTACCTGCCTTCTCTCCATACCCCCTGATCCCTTTAGCCACAAGGGCCACATCTAACTCCCTCTTAAATATAGCCAATGAACTGGCCTCAACTACCTTCTGTGGCAGAGAATTCCACAGATTCACCACTCTCTGTGTAAAAAATGTCTTTCTCATCTCAGTCCTAAAAGATTTCCCCTTTATCCTTAAACTGTGACCCCCTTGTTCTGGACTTCCCCAACATCGGAACAATCTTCCTGCATCTAGCCTGTCCAACCCCTTAAGAATTTTGTAAGTTTCTATAAGATCCCCCCTCAATCTTCTAAATTCCAGCGAGTACAAGCCGAGTCTATCCAGTCTTTCTTCATAAGACAGTCCTGACATCCCAGGAATCAGTCTGGTGAACCTTCTCTGTACTCCCTCTATGGCAAGAATGTCCTTCCTCAGATTAGGAGACCAAAACTGTACGCAATACTCCAGGTGTGGTCTCACCAAGACCTTGTACAACTGCATTAGAACCTCCCTGCTCTTATACTCAAATGGAGAAGGCATTATCTTGGTAAAATCATCAAAAAAAAGGCACGAAACGGCACTTATGGCATTTATGGCCAAATCCTGGCTCTGGTGGTAAAGATCAGGCTCATGTACACTAATAAGATTTGCCTTCTAGATCAGCTGCAGAAACGGGCGGAGGAGATGGCAGATGGAGTTTAACCAGAGGACGTTTCTGAGGTGTTACTTTTTGGAAGGGGAAAATTGATTGTAGACTTTCGGAGAGCTCCCCCTCACCCTCACCCCACTCACCATCAACAACACCACAGTCACATCTGTGGAGTCTTTTACGTTCCTGGGAACCATAATCTCCAAGGACCTTAAATTGGGGGGTGGGGGGGGGGCCACCATCGACTCCACAGTCAAAAAGGCACAACAGAGGATGTAGACAATAGACAACAAGTGCAGGAGGCCATTCAGCCCTTCGAGCCAGCACCGCCATTCAATGTGATCATGGCTGATCATCCCCAATCAGTACCCCGTTCCTGCCTTCACCCCATATCCCCTGACTCCGCTATCTTTAAGAGCCCTATCTAGCTCTCTCTTGAAAGCATCCAGAGAACCGGCCTCCACCAGGCAGAGAATTCCAGAGACTCACCTCTCTCTGGGTGAAAAAGTGTTTCCTCGTCTCCGTTCTAAATGGCCGACCCCTTATTCTTAAACTGCGTGTGGCCCCTGGTTCTGAACTCCCCCAACATCAGGAACATGTTTCCTGCCTCTAGCGTGGACAAACCCTTAACAATCTTATATGTTTCAATAAGATCCCTTCTCATCCTAAACTCCAGAGTATACAAGCCTGGCCCCTGGTTCTGGACTTCCCCAACATCGGGAACATGTACTTCCTACGGCAGCTGAGGAAGCACAATCTGCCACAGGCAATGATGGTCCAATTCTACACGGCCATCGTAGAGTCTGTTCTCACCTTCTCCATCATGGTCTGGTTTGGCTCAGCCACCAAGCATGACACCTGGAGGCTGCAGCGAATCGTCCGATCAGCTGAGAAGGTTATTGGCTGCAACCTTCCCTCCATTGATGAACTGTACACTCCAAGGGCCAGGAAGCGAGCGGGCAAGATCATCTCTGACCCCTCTAACCCTGGCCACAAACTCTTTGAATCACTTCCCTCTGGAAGGCGACTCCGGGCTGTCAAAGCTGCCACAGCCAGACATAAAAACTGTTTTTATCCACGAGTAGTTGCTCTACTCAACAGCCAAAAATCTGTAGCCTCCTTTTGATCTGGTATTTTGTATAATTCATATGTTTAATCAATAATGATCTATTATTAATGTTTAATGTTTTATGCGTCATGTTTAATAAGAACTGAAATGCTGGAAAAATCGAAGGTAGACACAAAGTGCTGGAGTAACTCAGCGGTGAGGCAGCATCTATGGAGAGAAGGAATAGGTGACGATTTGAGTATAGGAGCAGGGAGGTTCTACTGCAGTTGTACAGGGTCTTGGTGAGACCACACCTGGAGTATTGCGTGCAGTTTTGGTCTCCTAATCTGAGGATGGACATTCTTGCCACAGAGGGAGTACAGAGAAGGTTCACCAGACTGATTCCTGAGATGGCAGGACTTTCATATGAAGAAAGACTGGATAGACTCGGCTTGTACTCGCTAGAATTTAGAAGATTGAGGGGGGATCTTATAGAAACTTACACAATTCTTAAGGGGTTGGACAGGCTAGATGCAGGAAGATTGTTCCCGATGTTGGGGTAGTCCAGAACAAGGGGTCACAGTTTAAGGATAAGGGGGAAGTCTTTTAGGACCGAGATGAGAAAAACATTTTTCACACAGAGAGTGGTGAATCTCTGGAACTCTCTGCCACAGAAGGTAGTTGAGGCCAGTTCATTGGCTATATTTAAGAGGGAGTTAGATGTGGCCCTTGTGGCTAAAGGGATCAGGGGGTATGGAGAGAAGGCAGGTACAGGATACTGAGTTGGATGATCAGCCATGATCACATTGAACGGCGGTGCAGGCTCGAAGGGCCGAATGGCCTACTCCTGCACCTATTTTCTATGTTTCTATGTTTCTATGAGACCCTTCTTCAGACTGATGTGAGGATGCAGGGGGGGCGGGAAGAAGAAAGGAAGAGGCGGAGACAGTAGGCTGTGGGAGAGCTGGGAAGTGGAGGGGAAAGGGAGGAGAAAGCAGGGACTACCTGAAATT